>JAQQSK010015151.1:0-10881 GCA_028658325.1 Potorous gilbertii
AGCAGGGTTCATTCTGTACTCAAGTTTCTCATATGTAAGGAGAGTTCTACATAGAAATAAAGGGAAGTCAAGAGGCTACACCAAACATAGGATACTCTTTGCCCCATATCCATTTTTTCAGGCTGCTCACAGAAAGCAATATACAAATGCATGAATATTTTAGTGAAATCTTACCTATAAGAACTGACCATATAAGCACACACCTGTACCAATTCTTCCTTCTCCCCCTCCCCACACAGAAAAATGGGACCTGTAATTGCTTTAACTTTGTTGTATTATCTTAGTCTTTGGATTATGCCCTTTATGACCAGATATTCAAATTATATACCATTCATTATGTAATAAGAGTAAAGGGTTTCATTGTGCTCCAATATTATCTAAGAAAAATATATCACTAATGGTAACCACAACATAATTTGTGATGCATTGATTTACAGTGGCTTTTTTGTGAGCATTGAGCCTGTCCTCTATGGATGACTAATGGAGCTTTTCTGACTTTTGTGTAGTTGTGAATGGAAATCACATGCCACCCCAATCAAGGAATTATTTTTTTTTTAAAGATATGCTCCCAAGGCAGATATTTTATTAGTGAAATATCAGCTTGACTTGGGCCCTTCTAGTGATAAGAGACTCTCAACAAATTGTTTCACAGACTCTTGCCATTTATTAAATATGTTTATGGAAGTACTCCACTGAACACTAAAACAAAAGCTTTATTCTGAAGACTAAATTAGACTATATATCAGCTTCTAAGCTTAATAAGACTATTAACCCATTATTCACAATTTATGCTCTTCAATGGATGGAATGAGTCTGCAGAAGAGTAACAAGATGGCACACATGGCAGCAGCCCAGTAGGACTCTGGGTACAGATCTACATAAAAATAAGAGATAATTGTAGTGGTGAGAGTCAAGTAACAGATAATCCAAGATAGGAAACTCCTAGCAATGTAGGGTAGACAACTTCTTTGTAATTTATAGTTTTTAAGACTTGCTTGGGACAGTAAGCGATAGGTATCTGAGGCAGGATTCGAACCCAGATTTTCCTGACTCGAAGCCAGTTCTCTATTCACAAGTCATACCACCTATTCAGGACAAATAGTCTGAAAATATTTGTTGTTGAAAATCAGAATTCATGACAACTTCTCTTATGGAAAATAAACTTCAAGAAAATCTATTAATAAGATCTTGTATCAGTCCTAAATTCTCAATCCCAGAAAACACTCAGTAATTCAGGGTCTGCATTCATAGCATAAAAAATAAAGGGCCCTACAATTTAGGAACAAGATTGATAAGCTAAAGAACATGTGGAGAAGTACGACCTGAATTATGAAGGAGCTTGAATTCATTTCACATGAAGGTGGGTGAGAAGGAACTGGGGACATTAGTTGGAAGGAAAGAAGATTACAGGTAGAGGGCATGATAGTCTTTTTAAGTATCTGAAGGGCTGTTCTGTAGAAAAGGGATTTAGATTTGTTCTGTTTGGTCACTAGGACAGAACCAGGAGTACAAGATAAAAGTGGCAAAGGGGAAAAATTTAGAGATAACATATGGAAAAAACTTTCCTAATAGTTAAGTTTTGTCCAAAAGTGGAAGGAGAACATAGAGGGTTCCATTTCATTACAAGTCTCCAAGTAGAGCCTGCATGACCACTTACCAGGTATGTTGTAGTGGGGATTCTCTTTTACAATTCCAACAGATGGCTGTTAAAGCCACTTCCAACTTTAAAATCCTGTGATTTGCTGGAAGTAGTGTGTGTTTGTCCTTTGTTGACAAAGAAGACCATGCCATCAGAGAAATAATGACATGACTTGAACTTGACTTTGTTTTGGGTGAGAGAGGTCTGTATAGGTCCCAGCCTTACTTCTTCTCCTGAGTCATCTGAATCCAGTGACCAGATATTCATCAGGATGACTGAAGATGACCCAGGATGAGGCAGTTGAGGTTATGTGACTTGCCCAAGGTCACACAGCTAGTGAGTGTCAAGTGTCTGAGATGAGATTAGAACTCAGGTCCTCCTGACTCCTGCACTGGTGCTCTATCCACTGCACCACTTCACTGCCCCTCTGAAAGTAGTAATATGGGAATGAATTACGAAGACCTGGTTGCTGTCAAATCAACTATGAAAGTAGAACATTTCTAGTACTACAACATTTTCTGGGTAACCTGGAAAGAATGTTGGTGGATAGCTTGAATTACCTGAATTAATCAAATGGAGTCCTGATTTACTAAATAATTGCTTCCCTTTATTTCAAACAATAAGATAATTTTTAAAAATTCTTAGATACTCAATTAGAATAATTTAGGTTAGACACATATCTAGAGATGGACAATGAGCTGGGCCAGAATAGGAATAGGCCAGAATAGTAGAAGAATAGTAGAAGAAATGGGGCTGGATCACATCTGGGAAACTGCATAATGCTTTTTAACAATCCCAAACCACTCTCTGTGATAAAACCCATTTCTTTACTGCCAATATTTTCCAAGGAATAAATTCACAAAATAAACAGATAAGTGCTTTAGCATCTCATCTAGTAATTTGAAAAAAATAATTTCTCCCTGGGAGTTGATTCACTGTTATTTGCTGATGAAGAAAAGAAAGGCCGAGAAAAGAGCTCTCAATTTCTAGGAAATTAAATTTGGCCAAATTTCATCAAAAATCCTTACTGCGCTGGGAATATCAAATCAGGATCAAAAGTCCAAGTACAGCTTACTGGAAGGAAACTTAATAAATAAACTAGGATTTACAAGACAGGTTAATTAAAGGGATTTACCATAGTACTTCTTTAAATGCAAAGTCCCTTCATGTGCCTGAATAACTAAATTCATAAAAATTCAGTTTCCACAAAAAACTTTCAGAAACATTTCTGTGGTGTTACGGTGAATGCATAGAACTAAAGATTTCTGAAGGGCCAACATGTAACTTGGGACACATAAACTTTCTGCACTATCCAATTCCATCTTAGGTGTACTCATGTCCGAAGGGAGAGGTTAGAATACCAGCATGTCCACAGAAGGGCTATCAGGGTGCTGACAAGACTGGAAATCAATAGATTCCATAGAAGGATTGATTGAAGAAGATGTGGAATTTTAGCCTGGAGAAGACTTATTGGCAGTGGTGGAACAAGGGAAAGGCATGGTGAATTCCGCCTTACTGGATGTCTTCCAGTAGAAGATTCCTTGTCATCATTGTGGTAGAATTCAGTCACACATTTTGCTGGATTCCTATTGGATCAGCTGGCCTTTGAGATCCCTTACAATGGCAAGACACTACAAAGTAGGCTGCTGCATATTACTTGCCATGACTTCAATGCAAGAAACAGCAAAAAAGATATTGAGAACCTATATAACAGGGAAAGGCCATTCATGTGATAACAGATTAATGGCTTCAATAGGGACTGCATGGGTGTCAAAAAAAATTAAAAGGACAAGAGGAAGACCTTCAGCATATTGGAAAAATCTATTCGGGGAAGATTAATAGAAAAGCATGAACAGGAATCATACTGAATGAGAAGACATCGATGGGGTGGTCCTGAATTGGTGAAGGGAATAATTCCAGTGATGAGATTTTAGATTCATGAAAGTATCCAAGATGGGTTCAAGAAGGTAGTCCAGGGATAGAAGGAGGGCTTTCTAGACTTTGGGTCCATATGGAATTATTCTTAGTCCTTCTAAAAATCAATCAACATGCATTTATTAAGAGCCTGGCCTTAATAAGGACACAAAAGCAAAAGTAAAATAGCCCTTTCCCTCAAGGAGCTTAAAATTCTAACAGGGAAATGACATATACATGTACAAATATGTCTCAATCCATACAAGATACATTCAAAGTGGTTTGTTGGGCAGAGACACTAGCTTCTTGAAGGAGCAGAAAAGACTTCACAACTAAGGTGGGGCTTCAATAGGATCTTAAAGGAAACGAGAAATTTTAAGAGATAAAGATGAAAAAATACAGACATGGGGACAGGCAATGAAAGACACAGAGACTGGAAATGGAATAGTATGAGTGAAGAAGTGAAAGAAGACCAGGGTGTCTGGCCCATAAAGCTCAAAACTCAAAGGTAAGAGCTTGACTTCGTGGTCAGGAGATGTGTCCTCACTCCCATAGATAAGTTCCCTTGCCCTTATGGTTATCTTCACTCATAAACTAGACGTCATCCTCCAATTCTCACTCTCTCACTCCCCATTATCCACTCAGTTGTCAATTCCTACTGATATTGCCTTTGCATCTCTCATGTATGGCTCCTTCCTTCCCCTGACATGAAGACCACTATGGTGCCAACCCTCATCACCTCAAGCCTGGATTATTTCAACAGCCTTCCAGTTGGCTTCCCTGCCTCAAATCTCTCCCTACTTCAGTTCATCCTTCACTCAGTTACCAAAGTGATTTTCCTATAGAGTATGTCTGACTGGGTCACTCGCCAATAAATTCTAATGGCTCCCTCTTCTCTCTGGAATAAAATATAAAACTTCTCTATTTGACTTTTAAAATCTTTCATAATCCAACCCCTTCCTACCTTTCTAGCCTTCTCACATTTTATTCCCCATCCACATACTTTACATCCGACAGCACTAGGCTCCTTGCTTTCCCTTACACATAAAACTCTGTCTCCCATCTCTCTGACTTTTCACATAGGAAAACGACTATTCCTCATTCTGAGGACACTCTTCTTATTTCTGCCTCTTCCTTCAAGTTCCTTCAAGTCTCAGCTAAAATCTCACCTTTTCAAAGAAGACATCCCTGATTCCCCTCAATGCAAGTGCCTTTCTTCTGAGATTACCTCCAATTTACCCTGTATTTTGTAAGTATAGAGTTGCTTACATGTTGTCTCACCCCTTAGAATATGAGCTCCTTGAGGGCAGTAACTGTTTTTTCCCCTTTCTTTACATTCTTGGCACATAGCGCAGTATCTGGCACAAGGTAGGTACTTAATTAATGCTTATTGACTTGACTCAATTCAATCCCTTTTGAGTTCACATAACTGAAATATCATTGAGCCTACATCTCTCCTCATTCTCAATAATAGTATACAAATCTCTCTTGTATTTTTTTTAAATTTTAGATAAATTATACCTAGAACATTCCTCAACTCTGCCAGTTTAGTAATAAAGTCAGCCCATCACAACTTGTTACTGGTGCTGACATGCTGGACCTCTTTTCCTTAGTTGATTTACTAGCTATGCCTTCTCTCTATGCCTTTGTGTGTTCCTGAACATTGGGCTTTCTAGAATTTTACCAGAATAGAAGTCAAGCTCACAGGTTCCTAGCTTACAAACTCCACCTTCTCCCTTCTTGTGAAAATCAAGACAATGTCTGCCCTACCGTCTTTTCCTCTTCTCTACACTTTTCCAAAGATCTACCCTTCCTCATGAAGCCATCTCTCATCAATGCACATATGGACTTTGTCGGAAGCAGCTTTGTAAGTTCTTCATAGAGTTTCTCTACCTCTTCATTATCTTCAACAGATATTGAACTTAAATTGCAATACTTTTCTTGTTAGTTTTTTTTAAACAAATGCTGGCAATGAACACCTCAAGGGCAGATAATCAAGCATCCCATGAGATAGTTCTTGTGGCCGTCAAGTGCAGATAAGACAAAATCAGCCAAATCCTTCACTTTCCCCAGTCAGGAGAACCCCTGAGTCATCCTTGCATTTAGCTGAAACTTCCTTCATTCCATGGTTTCATTTATAGTGAAAATATTAATGTGAATATGAGCTGTACAAAACATGCCAGAGCGCTTTTTTCCCCAATGACAGAAAAAAAAATACTATTTAAAAATACTTACATTCTCAACAGTGTTGTTTGATGTGGTTCTGCTGATGTCTATTTGGAAAATCATTGTTAAATTCCATGTATAAGCA
Source organism: Potorous gilbertii (assembly GCA_028658325.1). NCBI lineage: Eukaryota > Metazoa > Chordata > Mammalia > Diprotodontia > Potoroidae > Potorous > Potorous gilbertii. The sequence goes on from JAQQSK010015151.1 coordinate 5,865, forward strand.
TGTGGGGGAACAGTCCATTTTATATCCAAGTACCGTTCATCAGAATGGATGGAAACATTAATAGATTCAATAGGATATGTTAAATTTTCAAATGACCCTGAAAGACAAAAGTGAATTATGGAAAAATCAGTCAAGCATGTAAAAATAATTGCATGAATTAAATTGACCATTTCTTGCACTGGCAAGATTAAACCATTCATCTCAGTTATTATTTCTTCTAAGAAATAACTGCTCCATTCTTAAAACTGAAAAACAGTGAAACTGTACAGGGTCGGGGTAGGGGCGCAAATTCCAGTGGATTTGGAAATCTGTAGCTGGGAAAGTGCAATTGTTAATACTATTTCATGTTTCTGGGAGGAAAACATTGGAAATATTTTTTTTGTTAGAAGTTAGCACTTTACAGGCTTTAAGGAGATATAAAAGGAGAACACATACCAAGGTAGTGTAGTTTGTTAGAAAGAGCATGGGATTTGCAGTCAGAGACTGGATTTGAATTCCAGTTCTACTACTTACTAACTTCTTTAGACACTTCTCCTTCCATTTCTCTGAGCCTCACTTTCCTTATCTATAAGCTGAAGGATTTGGACTAGATGATTCATAAATGTCCTTCCAGTTATAATAGTCTAAGCAGTTTCTAAGTATCAGCACACAGATTACAACAGAATTAACACCTCTATCAATCAAAAAGTAACTAATCATCTCCTAAGTATTCATCACTCACCTAGGCATTATGTGAAATGTGAAATAAGGATAAGAAAAAGTGCTCTAGAGCTAGGGAAATGAAACTAAAGCACACAAAATCACTAGAGGATCTTAAGACTGGAAGATCAAGTGGAACGGTACAAACTATAAAGGACCTAGTTGAAATGGATCTTAGAGATCATCTAATCCAGTTCTCTTATTTTATGGTTGAGGAAACTGAGGTCCAGAAAGCTATGCAATTTATTTAAGGTCATGTAAGGAGTAAATGTTTAAAATGGAATTGAAGTTGTTTTCTTCTCATTATCTAGTGAGACAGAAGAGTGGGAGTCAGACACTGGAAAACAACCTAGAGTCTTTTCCATGACTCCTGATCCAGCACTCTCTCCACTATGCCATATTCTAGAGACATAATTGACAGGAATAGGAAAGGTGAGGGAGAGAGAAGGGGCAAGAGTGATTCTGAACTAGGAAAATAGAGTTGTCTTCAACATGAGGAATTTGGGAGGAGCGCCAGGTTTAGGGGGAAAGAGTATTTCATAAATGTTGAATTTCAAATGCTGATGGGACACTTAGGTTAAAAAAAAGTCCAGCAGGCGTTTGGTGCTATGAGATTGGAATTCTGGCAGGAAACCAGGGATTGATAAATAGATTTGTTTCATATACATAGAAATGATACAGGAGTTGATGAGATCATGAGAGAAGAATGCAAGCAAAAAATGTAAGGAGATCAATGGTGATTCAGCAAAGGAGACTGAGAAGTAGGGGTCAGACAAGTCAGAAAAGAATCGGGAGAGAACAGCGTCCCCCTGAGCCAAGAGTGGAAGATTCAACAGTAAGGAAGGACTAATCAACAGTGAGGGCACTACAGTCACCCGTTTTCATAACTTTGCAAAGGAGGGCCAGTATCCAATCAGTTCACACATTCTCCGTGCTCCAAAATATTCCTCACACCTTCCATCCTGGACTGTCTCTTGGGTGTCGGACTACCAAAAGGCCAATGTGGAGGTCTTCCATCCATCCACTCATGGCAGTTTCATGGCGCAGCCATAGGATCACAGATTTTTAGATCTAGAAGAGACCTTGGTGGCCGTATAGTCCAACTGTACCTATCCGGGAATCTCTTCTACAATAATAACAACAAGTAGGTATCTCTAGCTCTAGCCTGAAGATATAGAGTGAGGGAGAGTTCACTATCCCTCAAGGCAGACTACTTTTGGATAATCTGTCCATTTGTTTTCCATATAGCAAACACCAAGTTGCTTCATTGCAATGCTCATTTATTGTTCCTAACTCTTTGCTCTGCAGCCAAGCAGATGAAGCTTAGTTCCTCTTTCCCTAAGACAAATATTTAAATACTTGAAGTCCTTGGATTCCAAACCTAGTGGTCCTTCCATTATACCTTCATTGGTATCCTTTATCAGACCCTATATCCCGATGTTTAGTTCAGAAGTATAGTCACTAAATTTATATTGAATCATAAGAGCAATAGAATAGGGACTCATTCAATAGTTTGGCAATGGATAAATCAGTCAGTCAGTCAATAAATATTTTTAAGCATCTACTATGTGCTAAACACAATGCTGAGTGCTGAAATACAAAAAAAGACAGTCCCTGCCCTTGTCTAATCTAACAGAGGAAGACAACGCATGAAAGGAAAATGAAAGGGAGAAGAGAACAGTGAATGATAGTATGATAAACTGCTGAGTCTAGCCCACTTAGAGTATGCTGTGTTAAACCTCATTCATAAAAGTTGTTTAAAATATTTGAACTCACTGATTTTCTTTTTTTAGAAATTTAGTAGACTACGCTTGCAGCATAAAGCTACCAAAGAAAGGATGCATTGAAGCTCCCAAAAAAGGAACAAAGCTCTCAAGGCATGTGTCCAACACCATGGGGTGCAAAAGTAAAACCCTGAGCAGCAGTTTTTCCTTATAAAATAACATGATCAAGAATACTCCATTAAGACCTCACAGCTCCATTGGTCAAGATGCCCTATTGTAACTACGTATCACTCTAAAAGAAAAGTTTTCTCTTCCTTAAGAAAATCAACAGCTGGCTGGGTTAAGGGTTTGAATAAAAGCAAACTGGCCAAACTTCAATGATCTAATCATAAATACCAACCTTTTTTTTCAGTCAAGTGTTTTTATCCTATAACACACTCCTTCAGACAACTAGCTGTAAATCCTCAGACTTGTGACTGGTGCTGAAGAAAGAGGCTGGTTAGTACAAAGGAGGGCTTTCACTGGGAAGGAAGTCTTCCTAATTTTTTGGCTAAGCCCAAACTCATCCTCTCACAAAACCCAGGCATCATGCCAAAGAAATTTGTCTATCAAAACTGCAATTAAAATTCAACCAGTGGTGTCTCTAGGAGACAAAGAAACTCTTTCTTTGTGCAGTATTGGAGGGCAACATTGGTTTTCTCCTCACAGCATCATGGTCAGCATGACCAGTGAAAACAGGGGCCAAAACAGCGTTACTCACGTTTCTCCTAAGGCACTTCAGAGCTAGTGGACAAGGACCTTACAAGACTACAGAACAGACTCTAACTTGCTGGCAAGAAGAGGGCTGAACTCTGCAGCATCCCAGAAACTACTGGAAGTGAGGGTTCAACTGCACACTTGTCTTTCATTCTCCATGGTAACTTTCATTCATTAAGCACTAATTGAGGAGGATATGTTAAGCAAGAAAGTATTCTTATACAAGAACATTTCGTCATTTGGTCCTGAGAAAATATCAGTTTTAGGTCCTAATGGGAGAAAGATACAGTGAAGACAAGAGGACGATAAAAAGTAGGTGGAGCCTCTAGCAAGAGTATCTGATCGGTTTCCCTCCTCAGATTCCACAGACTAAAAGGTGTTGATGATCGCTGAAGCAGAAAGTTTCCATTAGGGGGAAGGAGGGGACGGGATGGTATTTCTAGAAAACAGACAAGTGGGAGGAAGGGTATGTCTAGAGTAAAAAGCTTGTCTAAAGATAGACTAATTTTTTTTTTGTATTTTTTGTATTATCATAGTTTCGTGATTGATTTGCACAGATCAATCAGTAAATTGTAAAAAGCTAAGTATTACTTACTACGAAAGAAATGTGAGGTAGTCAGTGGGAGTTTGAGAAAGAGAATATTCTTCTCATCAACTCCACCTCTCACACATGGAGTGTGACATTATTAATGATGTCACATTAATGATTAATGATTATTAATGATGACATTATTATACAGATATCCAGGTTGGACTCTGGATTAGATTCCTGTGCTCATAGCTGGTTATGACATATATGGCCAAGACAGTGCTGTATGTGGACGCTAACTGCTTATAATTAGCATTTATCATTTGTCTATTTTGGAATCCTCTCAAAAGTTCCAAGTTTCAGAAACCTGACAAGAAATTTCTTATGCGGACTTCTCAGCCACATTTGAGAATTGGGAACTGAATGGCAATATCTTCAATAAAGCTACATATGATCACGATTGTGGTTTGGGTGCTGTCATAGTCCAAAAAAGCATGGTTTTCTGAACCCAATCTTTCTTTTGACAAACTTTCTTTGTTCTGTCCACATCCTGCCCCCATCATACCTTTCACCTGTCTGCCCTTTCTCTGGACCCTTTCTTTCCTCCCCTCCCCAACCTCCTTTCCTTTTGTTCAGCATCTTCTGTATTGTAAACTTCTAGACTTGATGATAATTGGCTCTTCCAAGCCCATGTGATTAGAGGTAGGAAACCAGTTTAGTGATCTTGCTAAAGATCCCATCTATTCCTAGACTCTCTCCCCAAATGTCTCTTTTTCATATCGTAGCCCAACTCTGTTGTACGGACCGATTCATGTGCATCTTCACAAATGCAGGAGGTGAGACAAGAGCCTGGCACAATATATCAGGAGAGTCGTCAGACTAAAACATTCATCCTGTTCTGCTTCTGGGGCCTGAGGAATATCTTATTTGAGGTCCCCACCTCTCTTCCTTACCCCACTTATAACTCAGCTACAACTTCTGCTGGCTGCGTCACAAGTGTCTTGCCCTTCTAGAGAACTGGCTGTATTTTTGTCTCTCTTGGGGATATGATTCAGATGTGGCGTTGGTTCCCGGTCCTCCCTTATCTCACAAACCTCCCCTCGTGTGTTAAAAAACTCCAAGCTAAGGCATATGCTTTTAGCATGACTGGCCAGTTTTCTCCTTCTGTAGAAATCTTAGTCCTCAAAAAAAAGTAGCTGCAATAGATAAGGAGAGATATATTTTAGGTGTGAGAATATGGGATATTTGTAATACAAGTTAGAAATTCCATCTCCTGTTCTCAGCCACAAACTGCCCAAAAGCTTCTAGT
>JAQQSK010015152.1:0-10880 GCA_028658325.1 Potorous gilbertii
AGTTGTTTTTCCAATGAGATATTTCACATTACGTTCCATTTTTCATTCTTTTGGTTTTGTTTTGTGATTTCTTGGTTTCTCAGAAAGTCATTAGCCTCCTTGTGTTCCATTCTAATTTTGAGAGAACTATTTTCTTCAGTGAGCTTTTGCACCTCTTTTTCCATTTGGCTAATTCTGCTTTTGAAAGCATTCTTCTCCTCATTGGCTTTTTGAATCTCTTTTGCCAATTGAGTTAGCCTTTTTTAAAAAGTGTTATTTTCTTCAGCAGTTTTTTTGTGTCTCCTTTATCAAGGTGTTGACCCACTTTTCATGCTTTTCTTGCATCTCTCTCATTTCTCTTCCCAGTTTTTCCTCCACCTGTCTAACTTGATTTTCAAAGTCCTTTTGAGCTTTTCCATGGCCTGTGCCCATTGGATATCTATTTCAGATGTTTGGGATACTGAGGCCTTGACTCCTGTGTCTTTTCCTGATGGTAAGCATTATTCTTCCTCTTCAGAGAGAAAGGGCTGAAACATCTGGTCACCAAGAAAGTAACCTTCTATGGTCTTATTTTTTTTCCCTTTTCTGGGCATTTTCCCAGCCAGTTACTTGACTTCTGAGATTCCTCTCCACCCCCGCCTAGATCTGCCCAGCTAGTACTTGAGGTCTGAGATTCAAATGTTGCTCCCCAGCCTCAGGGCTTTTGGTGGCAGGCCTGACTGCTATTCAATGGGAGCTTAATTTCTGGTTCTCAAGTCGGGGCAGGGTTGCCTCCCAGGCTCAGTTCCCTCAGGGGGTTTATGCAGAGAACTTCAGTAATGGATCCCAGCTCCTGTCTGCTCTGGGAGCCTCTGGCTGCCTGCTGCCTCTGCCGCTGCCTCCCAAGGGCGCCCGAGTCATGGAGACAACCTGCTCCCCTCTCAGCCTTACCAGATGTCTCTCTCACTGACCTGTGCATCTGTGGGTGGAGGGACCTTTGAGGCATCCAGAGATTCCATCCCTGAAGCCTGCTCTGATCTGCTCCTCTTGGTGCCACGCGGCCAGGGAAGGGCTGCGCTCCACTCCTGTCTGGTGTGCGATGGACCTTTGGGATCGGTTTTTCAGGGCTCTCTGGAATGGAAATCTCCTTCATACCATTACTGCATGGCTCCACTGTTCCATAATTTGTTGGGAGTTCTTTTTATAGGTAATTGTGGGCTCTGGGTTTGGAGCTAGCATATGTGAGTCTTTCTACTCCACCATCTTGGCTCCACCCCCTAAAGTTTTTTTTAAAAAGTGGAAAGACTTATGTAAGAGCTGATACAGAGTAAAGTGAGCAGAACCAGGAGAACATTGTATGTAGTAATAGCAATATTGTATAATGAACAACTGTGAATGATGTAGCAATTCTCAGCAATACAATAATCCAAGAGAATTCCAAAAGACTCAAGAAGAAAAATGCTATCCACTTTTGGAGAAAAAATGGATGAGGACTGACTGCAGATTGAAGCATACTATTTTTATTTTCTTTATTTTTGCGTGTGGTTTTTTTATTTTGGGTCTGTGTTTTCTTTTATAACATGACTAATGTGGAAATATGTTTTGCTGAATTGCCTATGTATAAACCCATATGAAATTGCTTACTATTTCAGGGAGGAGGAAAGGGAAGGGGGGAGGGAGAGAATTTGGAACTCAAAATTAAAAAAGAAAAGTTCAAAATTGTTTTCACATGTAATTGGAAAAAAATAAATTATTATTCAAAAGAAAGAGTGAAGAGCATTGAAACCAGAAAAAAAAGTGAGTTGTAGAGGGTATTATGTGTGAGGGGGAAATTTAACTCAAAGACCTTTGATGTGCCTTCCAGGACTAAATTTCTGGTCTTTTGATCCTATTCTAACTCTATATATTACATTGCAAAGTTCTGGTACACTTGAAATCAAGTTCAAACTCATTTTCAAGTTAGTGCTTGGTCTTTAGCTCAACACCCAGGAAAAGGAATGCATATTTCTATGAGAGACAGTTCATTTTTCCCTGTCTTTATATTTACCCAGCAGATGCTTGTCCATTCAGGCTGACTTGTCTTTACCTGAGTGATTTCTATCTTTAAACCTTATGAAGAATAGAAGGGCTGACCTGCTATATTTATTGAGGTGATGTATCTGCAAATCTCTTCAGTTGATGGGTGCGGGCAGAATGGGCCTGGCAAATTATTGTGAATGGGATAGGTGAAAAGTAATAAGTCACTCTGAAGGGCACAAATGTTGAGAGTTACCTCAGGCTGGTTTTAGTTTTCAAAATGACTTATGTCTATGAAGGTGATTTCAAAAGGAAAACACATTTAACTAAGGGAAGTTTACATGAAAGACGTAAGTCACTTTCTCTACATTTTGTGAAGACGTGTTTCATGAAAAATCAGGCAGATATCCAAAGAAAAATCAGACTTTCACACTTTTACAGAAGCACTTGGAAAAATGCTCTCAGTCGCTAATAATAAAATAAATGCAAATTAAAACTTTGGGATTTCACAGCATGCCTTGAAAATTGGCAAAGATGATAAATAAAAGATGGGAAATAGGCAATGCTAGAGGGGCAATGGGAATTCAGACATGAGATGTATTTGGACTTTTAAATGGATTCAACCACTCTGAAAAACAATTTAGAATTATGGGAGAAAAGAGACTAAAGCATTTATCCAGCCATCGTCTATCCAGCATATATTCTGAGGAAATGAACGATAGAAAGAAGTCTCCTATAGATAACAAAATATTCACAGCAATACTTTTTGGGGTACCAAAGATTTGGAAAAAAGTAAGGTCTATTCATTGAAGGATGTAATGGAATACTATTGCACCCTAAGAAATAATGAATATGAGGAATTCAGAGAAACATGGAAAGATCTGTATGAACTTTAAGGAATTTGTAAGTAACTATAACCTATAAAGTAAGCAGAATCAAGCAAACAATTTATGCAATGATTTAAATAATATAAATAAAAACACACAAAGAAAACTGAACTATGTGCTGAATCTAGAAGTCAGATGCTAATGGATACTGAGCACGAAAGGAATGCACAAGTACAAGATTGTATTGGTCAGTTGTGTTTGACTGCTTTTCTATGTTACAAGGGAGAATTTGAGGGGTGGAATGGGAAAGGTATATGGGAAAATGTCTGTGACATGAAGAACATAAATATATTAGTGAAAAATTTAATATAAGGAAATTCAAGGCAAAGGCACAAAAGCTTAATATTTCATGATTATAAAATTGATTTCACTTTTGACATAGTATTTCAATTGTAAGCAATATACATTAAAAGTATTGATAAAATAATAATAGTATCTAGCATTTATATAGCACTTTAAAGTTTACGAAATACTTTGTAAATATTTTATTCTCACTACTATCCTGGAAAGTAGGCGCTATTTTTATCATCTCCATCTTACAGATGAGGAAACTGAGGCAGACAGAGATTAAGTGAGTTGTTTAGGATAGCGTATTAAGTGTACGAGGCAAGATTTGAACTCAAATCTTGTTGACTCTAAGTGGAGTGCTCTACCTGTAATAATATTAGCTTGTGTTTATATTACACTTACCATGTACTAGGTATACTCCTGAGCACTTCATGAATATTTTCTCATTGGATAATACCTAGTTGCCCAAGTATTGTTAAAATGACAATCGAAAAGCCATGTTTTCAAATATCTCCAGAGCAGGATCACTGCAAACAAAGCAAACTAAAGATGGAAGCCATCTAAACATCGAAAGTGTAATGGTTAAAAGAATGACGGTTCATTAATATGTAAAAAGGCATGATGTAATTCAAATTGACAAATGTTAAGTAAGGAAACAAGGCTAGAATTTTGTGAAACAATGCAAAGTAGACCAAACAGAAGTAAAGGAATAGACTCAAGACCTCTACCATGGATGAAGAAAGGAGAATAATGGTTGCGAAATTACCAGAAATTCAAGGGAGTGACTACAATTGTTATACTTTATTAATAGAAATTAATAAAATGGTAAACTTGGTTGAGCAAAACATTGGTTATCTTGATATCTAATAATGTTTTTGACAAAATATTTGATAAAAATGTGAATGTCCTGAGTTCAGAAGCCATTGCGTTAGTTGTTGCCAGTTTTGCTTTAGAAACCTTTCCTTTGAGAGCTTTCAGTAGATTAGTAGTCATTTATCCTTAATATAGGAAAAAGATATACAGAGCATTTACTTACAATTGCTTTTGAAGGACTGGAAATGGGTTTTCCTTTTTTTTTTGTAAAATTAAATTTATTCCTTTGATCAGCAAAAACTCTCCTCTCACTTGCCCCGTCTCCACTGAAAAAGAAAGAAAAGCAAAATAGCCGGACTATTGTATAGACAAGCAGACCAAATTCCAGGCATAGCCATGTACTAATATACACATAAACATACATATATGCACATATATTTATATGTGTATATGTATACCTATGTCTCAATCTGCACTTTCAGTCCATCGCTTCTTTGTTAGGAGGTAGGTGGCATTTTCTGTCATCTCTGATCCTTTAGCATCATGAATGATCATTTTATTGATTAAGGTTCTTGACTCTTTCAATTTGCTTATCATTACAATATTATCGCCATTATATAAATCATTCTTCTGATTCTGCTTACTTCATTTTTCATTAGTTCATTCAAGCCTTTCCTGGGTTTCTCTGAAACACTCCCCGTTATAATTTCTTATAGCACAATCATATTTCATCGCATTCATGTACTGTAACTTGTTCTCCTTGTTCAGTCATTTCCATTGTGTTTGACTCTGTGACCCCATTTGGGGTTTTCTTGGCAGGGTTACTGGAGTGATTTGCTATTTCCTTCTCTAGCTCATTTCACAGATGAGTAAAATGAGGCAGAGTTAAATGACTTGTACACACACACACACACACACACACACACACACACACACACACACACTAAAGGATTCCCAACAAAAAAAGGAAAAAAAATGATGACGTTGGGCTAGATGATCATACAAGATACTTCTAGCTAGAAATATGCAGTCCTATATGGTTATAGATGGGAATAGAAGCAGAGTGGCCCACCAGAACTTTGTCCAAGGTGCTGAATTCAGAGTGCTCTGCATATAAAGGTCATGGACAGGACTTTCAGTCTAGTGAAAAAGCAAGGTGAATTACTTTCCTATCATGTCCTCCCCCGTGGAAATCTTGCATTATCTTCCTGCTCTGACCTACTCCCCTTTATGCCCCATCTCCAGCATGGTCTCTGCTCCAGTTTCTACTTAGGTTGCTTTTGTGTGACTTTTGATACCAGATTGGTCTTGTTGTGAGCCCAAGTATCCCTAGGTATAAAGAAAATCCAAAATGATGTAAGGGAATGCTGACCCACACAAGAAACTTTCGTACAGAGCTGATTGAGTCTTCAAGTTGCTTTCACCTTGGAAACCTCTCTTTTTAAAGACTCAGTTGATTATTTACATGTAACCACTCAGATCCAGATAAAGAAGACAAAAAGCCCCAACCCCCCTGCCGCCACATGTCAGGGTAGAGAAGTAAGGAAAATAATCGTTTTAATTTGCTCCTCTAGCAGTAAAGTACCATTGAAATAACAGAACCAGCTGCCTCACTGACATAAAGAATGGTTACTAATTCCCGTGTTGTCCTGAGACAGGAAAAGGGCAAGATTGAATTTTCCTGACAGTATGTGCCATTTTAAAAGCAGCTTTCTTTTCAACATCCTTTAAGTGATAGGACAGTCCATCCTTCCTGGTGCCGTTTACATTTTGAATTTTCTTCGGAATCCTGAGGCAGCTGCCCATTGCGGACAGTCTCACCCACAGCCTTAGTGTCCATTAGAATGTGAACTCCTTGAGGGCAAGCACTATTTTTGTTTGTATTCCAATCAATTGATCAATCGTTTATTAGGCACCGATGATATACGGTGTCTGGCGATTCAAAGACAAAAAAGAAACAGTCCTTTCCTCTAGGGGGCTTATATTCTATCAGATTCTATCATAAATATATGCAAAATATATTCAAAATAAATGCATGAATATACCTTTTTTGGGGAAGGCAATAACTTCTGGGGGAAAAGGTGAACCTTCAGGGGATCACTTGAGGAAATTAGGGATACCAAGAATTGGGGTGCAGTCCCTTCTGGGCAAGGATGATAAACACTGTGTAGGAATAAGAGTAAGAACGCCAGTTTGACTGTATTGTAAAGTGGAGGGGAGTTGTGTGTAACGTGGGAGGGGAGGGGTGGGTTGTGATGACCTTGAAATGCTTAGCAGAGCAGTTTGTATTTGAATGGGAAGTCACCGGGAGGCTCTGGAATTTTTTGGGTTGGAAAGTGAGTAGTCTAGTCTGTGCTTTGGAGAAATCTGTTTGGCAACTGTGAGGAGGCTGGATTGGAGTAGGGGGATATTTGAAGTAGGGAGACCTATTAGAAAACTATTGCCTGGTACAAAGTGGGTGCTTAATCAATGCTTTGGCTTCTTAATTAATCAATGCTTTTACTTTCCCCTCCTCTTTTATTGAGAATATTTTACAACATGGAATTCCTTGCAGGAGAATCCAGTTGAAGTAATTTTTCAAAATAGACTCCTCAGGCTGTTTTATTTCTGCATGTTAATGAAAAGTAAGTTATTATTAGACAGTAAATTATCAGCTGAGCAAGTTTAAAACACACTTAGGAGGAATATATTAGACACAAGAGCTCTACTAGCTATTGGGGAATGAAAGACAAAAAGTCTGCCCTCAAGTGACTTCTATTCTATTGGAAAATAGAATATTATAAATAGTGGTGATAATTTTTCTTGCTGGTCATATTCCACATGAGATGGGAAATGGAAGATTTCTTTGGTGACACAATATTTCAGAAAATATAATCAGGCAGTGCAATGTAGTGGAAAGAACCCTGGGCTTTAAGTAAGACCTGAGTTCAAATACTCACTGGATACTTTCTAGTTAGTTGTGTGACCATAGGAAGGGCTATTAATTTCAGTTTACTTATCTGTAAAATGGGGGAAGGGGAAGGAAATAAACATTTATAAGAGACCTCCAATGTTTCAGGTACTGGGCTAAGATCTCTTTTGATGTTCACAACAGCCCTGAGAGGTAAGTGCTCTTACTATCCCCATTTTATAGGTGAAGAAACTGAAACAAATAAAAGTTAAGTGACTTGCCCAGAATCACATAGCTAAGTGTCTCTCCAGGCTGGATTTAAACTTAGATCCTCCTGACTCTAGGACCAGTGCCATTAGATGTCTCTCCCGCTCCCCTGCCCCAGTTCACCCTGCCACAAATGCCTTGGAGTCAGTAAAACTCATCTTTGTGAGTTCAAATTTAGCCTCTGACACTTAGCAGCTGTTTGACCCTGGGCAAGTCACCAGTTTGCCTCAGTTTCTCATCTATAAAATGAGCTGAAGAAAGAAATGACAAACCACTCTAGTATCTTTCCCAAGAAAACCTCAAATGGGGTCATGACTGAACAACAACAAATATTATATATATATTGCATACACATATATAATCTTAATAATTGTAAAATATTCCTCATAATGGTGTTATGAGGTTCAGAGGACAAAATGTATATAATAAAATTTCTAAATATTGAAGGAATAGAAAAGTATCTGTTATGCTCAAAAAATATCATGGGAACATTTATTACTATAAATGCTTTGGTGTGCACTTGAATGAGCTTTTTAATGTATATTTTCCCATTGTCATTGTTTTTGGGGGGATAGTTCTGTTTTCAATTTCAATTAAAAGCCTTCTTCATGATAATATTTTTCCCACATCTTAGCATCTTATGGAAAGTTTGAAAAAGACACCCTCCTGAATAAATCATATGACTGATTTTAGATTTAAAATTATGTCCCTTAAGCATCCATTTCAAGTAACTGAGTGGCAGGAATGGTGGTAGGGATGAACATAGTTCTATGTTTATATTTATATATGTTTATATTTATATATGCAATATAGCTTCCATTTGACTTTAAAATGTATTCCTCATGATTAGTGTAAGGTTTTTTTGTGGGATGGAGAGGGGCATAATGAGAATTCTGTAAATATAGTTCAAACTTATATCCAGTAGATTCCCTACCAACCAAAACATCAAATGAAATAGCAAAAGCATGTAATTAGAACAGAATCACAAGTAAATAAAAGTGAAAATTCAAGCAGTGGACTCATAGCACATAGATGAAAGGGTACAATCTGTCATAGACTCCCATATAAGTGGGGAAGGGAACCTTGTCTGGAAGTCTCCTATTCTCTGAGGATGAAAGGTTTCATTATGGTCAAACCACCTCTCCTCGCTTCTTCTCCTGGCAACTCTCTTTGCTTGCTGTTTCTTGGCCTTACCCTTCACAATACCATTGTTGGACTCCCGGCATCCTCTTTTCTGTGGCTGCTACCCTTGGCCTCTATAGCTCCTGATCTGTTTATTTTTGCAGTTGCCATCCACTGATCACCACCCTACTTGCCTCCAATGCTGCCAGTCTCTGCTTTCCTGTTAGACTTCTATTGCCATCTGCTGGATCAGTAAGATGCCTGGAGCATCCACTGCAGGTGCTGTTTGCTAGAGTTGTCATCTGTTGCCATGACTTCTTCCTGGGTGGGTGGAAATAGCATCATTGCTCTTTCAAGACCGCTCCCAATCAGCACATTTTGAATGAAAGGGGAAAAAAGCATTTAAAGCCCTTAACAAGTGGTTGGTACTTTGCTAAGCACCATCATACAAATACAAAAAACAAGACTCTCCTTGACCTCAAAGAGTTTACATTTTAATGGAAACAACAGAAGTATGAGAATATTTTCCAGGGAAGGAAATTTCTGCCTGGGAACTCATATGGTATGTTGATATATATTTCAGGAAATTTGGAGCAGCTAGGTGGTACCATGGTGCATAAAGTGTCAGACCTGGAGTAAGGAAGACTCATCTTCCTGAGTTCAAATCTGGCCTCAGACACTTACTAGTTATGTTACCCTAGTAGCAGTTACCTTACTAGTTAAGGCACCCCATATTCCTCAAAGAACTGAGAAGGAAGTGGTAAACTTCTCCATTATCTCTGCTAAGAAAACCCCAAATAGAGTCACAGACAGTAGGACAGGACTGAAATGACTGAACAATAACAACCACTAGGAAATTGAGTGGATTGAAAACTCCATACGAGACAATTGCATGGCCTGGCATTCAAACCACAAATGCAATTTTAGGTTACATTAAGACAAGCATAAAAGTGTTCAGAATGAGAGTGGAGATCCTTGTGCTCTACTCTTCATGGGTCAGACAACATCTATAGCATTGTCTTCAATCTTGGGTGCCACATTTTAGGAAAGTTTCAGAATAAAGTATCAGGAGCAGTGAGAAAACCCAAGACCATCACAGAGATGTAGCTGTTGAAAGATCAACAGAAATTTAGAAGGCTTAGAGGGTCTTAGACTACAGATCTATGCAGAGAAATGCTTCCTAACAGTGTGATAAGCTGCCTCTGGAAATAGTAGATTGCCTTTCACTGGAGGTCATTAGCAGAGATTGGGGAACATTTGTCAAAGTTGATCCAGAGGGAATGTCTAGTTATCACTTCTTGGATTTGATGACCCCTGACGATGCTTTGCATCCTTAGATTCAGTGATTTAGCTTCTGAACTTTAATAGATGTTTTCCAATTTGCAAGCTAATATCCAGCTTTTTGTTTTAGAGGTTTGCATGATTAAATATAGAAGTGTAACCGTGTTTGGTTCTTACCAGTTGTTTATTTGTGGGTTCTGATTTTGGGTAATAAAAATGATGTTAAGTAGGTGACAACATTTATGTCATGGAAGTTCCTACCAAATGTCTGTTTTTTTCCTGGTGGAATAAAATGATAGTAACTTTGATGAGTTCATGCTATTTGATATAGAGGAGGAAGTCATTAAGCGAGAATTTTTCTAATTTTTCCTTATTAGTTTTAGACATGTCAGTTCTCTGGAAAATAGATTACTCTAACACCACTGTTAATGATCACCCCTCCAATCAGACACAGCATCACAGGATCATCCTCAGATTGGTACCTTAAGTTTTTCTAGCTTGGTAGAACCTGGCAGAGCTTACCCTGCAGTCAAAACCTTCCAGGACCTAGGGCCACCTCCAGGTCACCATGAGGCAGCCAGGTAGGACTTCAGTGGAGGAAGCAACAGACTAGTGAGTTGAGTGCGTTCTATGACTGGTATGGCTCTTCCTTGGCTAACTATAAGGTTATAGGTGAATGTTATGAAAGTTGGGGCACTGTTAATGATAACCCACCAAAATAATAGGAACCTGCGAGGCCTTGAGCTCTTGGTGAATTACAGCTTAAAGAGTATGTCAGAGAGGAGGAAGGTTGGGGGGGGGCGCTACTCAAGGAACTTTTTCTTTCAAATTGTTTTTCATGCTATTTATTCATGCTCTCTCCCTGCCCCACTAGAAGCATCTTTCGTAAACAAGCTGAGTTGTTGAGTAAGACAAATCTAAACACTGACCATGTATTCCATGAACACATGCTCATTCTCTACCAGATTCCACCACCGTTGTACTGTGAGGCGGGAGAAGAGATGTATCTGAAATTGTCGTTGGTGACTGGTCTTCAGGGCACCGAAGTCTTTTAATGATGTTCTCCTTTGTGTTACTGTGGTTGCCATGTACATTTTTCTTTTGGTTTCACTCATTTGGTTCTGCCTCTTTTCATATAAGTTGAGAGAATCTTCTCTAAGACCCTCTTTGCTGGTCAAATTCTTTTTTTTTTTTTTTTTTATTTTATTTTATTTTATTTTATTTTTTTTTATTTTTTTTAAATACATTTATTTAACTTTTTACATTCATTTTCACAAGATTTTGGGTTCCAAAATTTTCTCCCCATTTGTCCCCTCCCCCCTCCCCAATACACTGGACATTCTAATTACCCATATCAC
>JAQQSK010015153.1:0-10880 GCA_028658325.1 Potorous gilbertii
AGGCAGGATAGGATGGAGGGAAATATAGTTAATCTTACACAACACGACTATTATGGAAGTCATTTGCAAAACTACACAGATATGGCCTATATTGAATTGCCTGCTTTCCCAAAGGGAATGGGTGGGGAGGGAAGGATGGGGAGAAGTTGGCACTCAAAGTTTTAGGAACAACTATTGAGTAATGTTCTTGCTACTAGGAAATAAGAAATACAGGTAATGGGGAATGGAAAGTTATCTGGCCCTACAGGACAAAAGAGAAGATGGGGACAAGAGAAGGGAGGGATGATAGAAGAGTGGGCACATTGGTGATAGGGGAAATTAGAATACTTAGTGTATTGGGGAGGGGGAGGGGACAAATGGGGAGAAAATTTGGAACTCAAAATTTTGTGAAAATGAATTTAAAAAGTTAAATAAATAAATTTATATTAAAGAAAAATAAAATTTAGGAGGAATAAAATTTTTATACTGAAATTAAATAATTTGTCTCCCATGCATGCCTCCTTCCTTTTTATCTAATAAAATCATTTGTTTTTCCCATATTTGTCTTTCATTCTCAAAGAGGATCATGACATCAACTAGATGATGACATAACTTGCAGTTGACTTTGATTTGAGAAAGGGAGGGCTTTTCAAGGTCATCAACCTCACTTTCTCCTCCAGAGCCATCTGAGTTCAGTGACCACATATTTATCGGAAGGACTGGAGATGGCCTAGGATACAATGGAAGACCTTGGCCCTTTTAGGCTAAAGTCTTTTCAGGTTCTCAGGTTCTCACTTTGAAGGAGGTAACACCCATTCAGTGAATAGACTTCTTTAAGAAGTGAATCAAGAGATGATTCCTATAATAATAAAACAAAACAAAAAAAAAACAAATGAAGGAGAAGAACCTCAGGGTTGCTGCCTAAAAGAGAAACAGTTACTCTCTACATTCACTCTGAGCTAGGAGTGCAGGGACATATGATGTCCAGTCGATGATCTCCAAAGTGAATTGGGTTTAAGGCTTGGTCTTTAAGAAAGAAATCTAGCCAGTAAACCGCAAGTTAAGTAGGCAGCTTTCAGCCATCAAAATGTACCTTCCTTTGGGCAGAACACTTCCGGTAAGGAGAACTCTTCAGGGGAGGAGAGGAGAGTAGAGGGAAAGGGAGGAGAAGAATCTTATAAATAGAACAAAGATCTCTTACTTTCTGGGAACTTCTAGTATCTTGACATAGTTTCTCATTCTTTAGCTACAATTATTATACCATTCAGCTTCCCACTTAGCAAGTATGTTAGTTTATAGAGCAAATATAGCAATCATATAAGAATACTCATTTCTAGAAAAGTCATGAAATCATCATTTAAGTGTCTCAGTTAAGAGGGTAGATAGCTTCAATAACTGTCAAATGTTTTGCTGAAATTTAAGTATACTGCGCATGTAACATGTTTCTAACTTGCTTATACTTTCAAATAAGGACAACACGTTAGTTTAGCATAGCCTGTTCTTGAAGAAACCTTGCTTGCTTTCAGTGATTGCTGCTTCAATTTCTGAGTATCTATGTTCTTAACAGGCAAATAAATCAAGAGGAGTGGGCTATTGTTTTTAGACATTTCTCCCCTTCATTTAAAATAATTGGAATGTCTTCTTGATGTGCTCCAGCTGGTTCTCTTCCAGGAAGGCATTGGCAATTAATTGGCAGTTGACGGCACTCTTGCTGACCAAGCATCTATTCTGCATTTATTAATCCAACCAGATTAAATCATTCATTGGACCTGAATCTTGGGGCTATTGATTTTCATTTTTGCTTGCAGAGGCAAACAAGGTAATGCTTTTCTCAGAGATCAACCATTAATGACTGTTCAGTGGTGTTTTCTTGATATTCTATGTCAGGTGGAGACAACACTCAAGCACCTTCCCAGAAAACTCTGACATCTGTTATAAAGTTGGCCTTACTGAACCAAGTATAACTTTGTAGCATGGTGGTGGTTGAGAGAGAACTTATTGAACATCCACTTACAACCCAGGATGATGCACATTTCTTGGCCCCATAACTTGATTAATACCCCATATGACTAATACCTTCCTGCTGATTTTTGGTGTTAGCACTAGCTAATCAAACCCTTAATGGAAGAGTGGGAACACATTTGTGAGCATTTGGCTTTTGCCTTACACTCAAAGCCAAAGAACAGGATTCTCTTGGAGAAGGTGGAAGTTATAATTGCTTGCTTCTCCATAGAATGAGGATCACTGCCAGGGAAAGAAACCTGCTTCACAGTGGAGGATATAGATTGTTGAATTAAAATGTGTTAAGTACATTATAGAAATAGACATGTGTATCCTTGAAAGCTGGAAAAGAATACTTTCTCTTTTAGTATGGTTTTCACTGATATGGTCAAGTTGGGCTTCCTTATATGAAAGGTGATATTGATCTTGTATTCTGAGACCAATGCACTGTATCATTCTTAATGGTTATGAATCATGTTTGCTTCAGCAGCACATAAACTAAAATTGTTCTTCTATGGTTTCTGCATGTGGTGGAAGTTTAGCACTGATGGATGCAGGAGTTCTATTTCATCTGCTGTAGCAGGTGGAGCAATAGGACTGATTGCCAAAAACAGTTCTGTGAAAGAAGGGGAAATTAAATATTATCTTTTGTTGATAGATATCCTGGGAATTGAAAATTATAATGGTGACATGGATGTCAAAATGACTGGAGCAAATAAAGGAATAACTGCATTACAGGCTGATATCAAATTACCAGAAATAGCAATAAAAATTGTGATGGAAGCAATTCAACAAGATACAGTGGCAAAGAGAAAAATACAGATTATGAACAAAACAATCTCAAAACCTTGAGAAAGGAAAATGAACCAGCTGTAGAAAGAGTTCAGGTACCTTTATCAAAATGAACAAAATTTGTTGGATTGGGTGAATATAACTTAAAAAAAAACTTCGGGCCAAAAGAGGGATATCTGTTATGAAAAGACATTTTCAGTATTTGCACCAACACCTTGTGCTATGAATGAAGCAAGAGAATTCATTACTGAAATCTGCAAAGATGACCAAGAGCTTCAGTTAGAATTTGGAGCAGTTTATAATACCACAATAATGGATATTAGAGAGACCAGAGAAATGATAAAACTTTATCCAAATATGACGACAGTACTCCTCCATGATTCCCAACTTGATCAAAGAAAGTTTAAACATCCAATTTCCTTGGGATTAGTAGTTGGTCAAGAAATTCAGGTGAAATACTTTGGAAGCAGTCCTGCTTCCTGCTGATAGAAAAATGAGGCTTTCACAAAAACTGCTTCAGGTTCCAGCTACAAATGTTATCAAAACTCTAAGTGACAGAAGCAGTATCTTAATGGGAGACTCTCTTCCACAATCATCCAGTTCTTCTTCCCAGATATAATGTGAAAAGCAGAGATGTTATTTATATCCTGATCAAGATTTCAGAAATTCCACAATCACCCCTTATTGCTCAGATTTACATGTAACAAAATCTAATTCTAATAATCTGTGTTAAAAATGGTTATGAATCCATATCCAAGGAATCCATAATAGACCACATGCTCCTTATTAGAATTAGTTCACTCAAATGTCTTCTGTTTCACAATTTTGGTGAACCTATGTTATTTTATGGTGACCTCTTTCTTATTGGATTTAATCATTGAAATTTTGCAAGTAAGCAGTTTTTTCTCAGTTTTGTTTATTCCATTAGTGCTTTATGGCTAGGGTCCTGGCTCTAAAAGTTCCTGGTATATTTCTTAGTTGACTTTATGATAGCAACCAAGGGAATAGCAGAAGGAATTGGTGTCCAAGTATTACACCAACTCTCAATTGCCATCATATTTTGCTTTACTGAATCTCCATTTCAATGGTGGGTCATTTCCTATCAGCTTCTCTCCTTTGGCCTGGACCTCATCACAGCCCCAGAAAATCTCTTCAAGACATTCACCATCCTTTGAGATTACATCAGCCTTGGTACTCACATCTCATCAGTTCTCTCAGTACTTTCTAAACTGATTGAAAGGCTGGCAAGCAGAGACAATACTCTTCCCAAAGTCTCCATTTAAAGAGGGCTGCCAGGCCAGTCATCCATCTCTCTCTCTTAATCAGAGACAAGCCATTCCATCATGCTCACTCACTAGTGTCTTCCTCCCCCTTCCAATTTTAAGTTTCCATTTGTATGTTGTCTTTCCCATTAGATTTTAAATTCCTTGAGAGCAGGGAGTGTCTTTTTTAATATGTGTGTATTCTCTGCACTTAGTGTAGTGCCCAGAACAAAGTGACACTTTAAAAAAAAGTTTATTGACTGACCTATTGGTATTGAACTTGACCATCCTTGGGTAATCCTTTTTGCAATACCTACTGGCATGAACATGACCAGCTCAGGCATGTTGAGGGCATTTATCAATCAATCAATTAACAAGCATTTATTAAACATCTCTTGTGTGTCAGACACTCTATTTGGAATCCTAGTGGTATAAGTACATAGTCAATGTTTTTTTCCCCTTCCACTATGACTGTTCTACAAAGTCAGCTTTTTGAAAGGTTATCAAGATACTGAGAAAACTGGAGACCATTCTCTATGAGAACAAAATGAAAGAAACTAATGATATTCATGCCTGGAGAATACTAAAGCAAGGCAGAATAAATATTTTAAGGGATTTCATGTGGAAAACTTGTTTTATTGGGCACAGAGGTCAGGAATAATGGGTTGATGCTGAAGAGAAGCAGATTTAGGTTTGATATTAAGAAAATCTTCCTAAAAATTAAAGGTATCTCAATGTTGACTTGTCCACTTTGAGAATTAATGAATTTCTCCTCACCATATTTTGAAGTAAAGGCAAGATAATGGCTTGCCATTGACATAAAAGATATCCTTGGTCAATTATTAGTTTGTATAGATAGTTTCTGCTATCCCTCTGGGATTCTGGGAGTCCATGGTGCTATCTCTTCAAGCTCCTATATTGTGCTCCTTAATTCAATTTATATCTTGAGCTCCTGATTATTTAGGAGTACTGCTACATGTATCATTGAACACCTAGGGGTCTTTCTAAGTCATGGGCCTCCAGTAAGTTACCCCAGATTTGAGGCACTCTGTTGATCAGCATGCACACAGAACTATGGTTAATGAGCCCTCATCTATGGGTTTTATTTATTAAGTCAAGCAGAAAGGAATCAGTTTAAAGCAAAAAGATAATCATTTAAATGGCATAGCAAAAATGATAGGAAAGATATTTTAAATACACAAGAGTATACTTTTCTATGTCACCAGCGCAGTATGGCACAATTTTTAGGGTACACAGATAGGTAAAGAATATCTATGCAGAAGACAACTCACTACTGAGATGTTTCAATATGCTACTGTTGTCCTTTGGTGATGCTATCAATTGAGCTGTTTTCTCTGCTGAACTCAGGTCTCTCTGTTACTCATTTCCTTTCCCACATGTGGGCCTCTGATACTTTCTGCTTTCCTCTACTAATTTTTCAGCTACCTTATAGTTCCCACTCTCACCCTCGCCCTGTAGTGATAAAAACTTGACTTGGATTATAGGTTCAGAATCAAAAAGCTTCCCCTTGACTTGTTTTTTCTTTTTCACCACCACAAAGAAATAAAGATAAACAAACACATAAAACAAACACATAAATATTTCTATTTGAATTATAACCATACATTGCACTCCATCTTTGTGTGCATATGAGACCACATGTATAAATAGAATGAAGAATTTAATTCAAGACCCAAATCAGGGTAGCCAAGTGAATGATACTTTTTTTTTTCCTGAGCATCACTATATGCTTCAGTTTCCTCACCTTTAAAATGAAGGAGTTGGACCTAATGGTTTCTTCTAACTCTAAATCTATGAACCTATGATTTTATGATAAATGATTGAGTAACCCTGCTTCAAAGTTAGAATTATCACTGCTATACACAGCCTTTATTTACAATGGAATGCCTAATGTGTCTCTGTTTTGTTGAAGATCATCAATTCATGCCTCTAAAAAGTGACAGAATAGATTCATTTCATTTCCCAGTAAATAATCTAGGTCATTTTAGCATATTTGGAGAAATAAAAAAATCAATGAGATTTCCCTAAGCAGAAAATAAGATAAAACTTCATTTTACAGATGTGTTGATCCTGTTTGTCAAAGTGCCTGATTTCTGCATTTCAAATTTTATTACAGAGTATCGTTTTAAGAGGAACCAATCACTTGGCAGAATAAGACAGCAAAATAATTGAATCAGTTAAAGTTTTGAAGTTGTATCCTGCCTAGGCACCTGCCTATAAGATGCTGTTGTATTCAGCAGTCATTTGAGTCCATGGTTGTAAAGAGGAGGGAAGTAGAAGTAATAAATGCATTGATTCTGATTCTACTCTGAGTTTATTGAATAATTGAAACCTAAAGTGTTTTGTTTGTTTGTTTTTGTTTTCTACCTGGTGGTCATTTTTCCCATTGGTGAATATCAGAGTTCCGTAAATTCAACAAATATTTGTTAAGGGTATAATACGTTCAAAACATTCAACTAGGAATTATACTTAAAATTTTCATGGGTATCAGACATACTTTAATAACTATAATTTTTAAAAAATGCTTTAACCAGGTAAGTACAAAATGCCATGTGAAATTTGTGGACAGTGAGATCATAATAAACTTT
This sequence comes from Potorous gilbertii, assembly GCA_028658325.1. Taxonomy (NCBI): domain Eukaryota; kingdom Metazoa; phylum Chordata; class Mammalia; order Diprotodontia; family Potoroidae; genus Potorous; species Potorous gilbertii. The sequence continues at coordinate 6,644 of JAQQSK010015153.1, forward strand.
GGAGTGAGGAGAAAAGGGAAGGATTTCTGGAGAGTAAAGAGAATGAATTTGTTTTTGAAATATAGGCAGGAATTCAACAAACATAAAGAATGGAGAAAAGAAAGCATTTCATGAATAGCCAAAATTTGTGTTGGGGTTTGGGGTAGGAATAGGAAGGAGACATGGAATAGTTTCGTTTGGCTGGTGTGTATAATGCAAATGAAGCATAAAAAAGTGAATAATCTGAAATAAAACTGAAAAAGTAGGATAATATTAAAATGAAGAGGGCCTTGAGTAAGTAGTCCTTTTTAAAAAAAAATGTAAAGTAATTAGTAATGACACACTAATATGTCCTTATAGGGAGTCAATTTGGACCTCAAGGAAAGGAAGAATTTACAGAAAATTAGAACCATTCAAAGGGGAACTAGATACTTCTATAGATAGTGAGTTTTTCTCTCAGTGAAAGTGTCTATGAGGATATAGAGGGGAATTCATATTTTAACTTTGAGTTTTTATTAGATATATATTGAGTTTGCCTGCAGTTGATAATGTATTATGTACTTGGTAGCTTTGCTCCACTCCCTCAATGTGGAGTCCTGAATGTTTCTAGACTATGGATCATCAGTTATACAAAATGACATCTTAAAAATGCTCATCTATTTTTTTTAAAGCAGAACAATTCACATTAACTCAAAGAAAAAGATATTTAATTAGAATAGCAAAGTAAAAAAGAAGGAAGTGTCACCAGTATTATATACATAGATGTGTACATTTCCACAGATTCCTATGCCAAATGGGAGAGGAAATACATGTGAGAAAAGAACTATATCTAGCCTAGAGAACTAAATGTCCTAGGGACACATCTCAGGAGGAATATTTATGTCTCCAATTCTGTTCCTTGCTGCTCCCCAGTAGAAATGCTAATGTAATCTGTTAGGCAGTTTTCCCTGATATGGTTTTTCCTTGAGCTGTTCCTGCCATTTGCTGATTCTTTTGTGAATGTCATCTTTAAATTATATATTTTTTTTTCTGAAAGAGAATGTTTACATACATAAGTGTGCCTAAAAGTCCTATGACTATTTTAGCTCTTTTGAGACTCAGACCCACAGTCGCACCATGTCAGTACAATGAAGGTCCCTTAAGCCAATTCTGTCTTTTTTAACTGTTTGCTTCTACCTCATTGAAAACTTCCACATTTTTGTATATTATTTTATTCCGGATGAGTAAATTTCATTCAGCTATTATCAAGCCCTTGGCATCTAACATTAAAGGCATGCAGATGATGCTGGAGCATCACTTAGTAAGAATGAAGAAGCCACAGTAGAGCTATAGAGCTTTGTCTGAAATTTCTGCAACTGCATCAAATCATTGCTCCTTCTTCATTATCGTTATTATCCATACAGATTAATAAAAGTAAATTTGATTGTCTTTGCTGGTCTGGTACTTCAGGTTCTGAAATGGAATGAAATGAGGCACCATTTATAACCTAAGAATTAACGAAAAGAAGATCACTTAATGATAGCTTGAGGTCAAAGGCATTTAATTGATTCACATAGATATAACTTCCCCATGTTGCCCAAGATGGTGCAAAAATCAGAAACCAGTTGGAAGAGTTTTTGATTCTTCATGAACTGGCATTTTTATCCTATTTTTTTAATTTTAATTTTGAACTGGACAAATTTAAGTAAAGATGCTACTTTTATATTCAAAGAAAAACCAGAAATTACAAATAAAGCAAAAGCTACAATATGTATGAAGCTTTTAAAATACATAATAAATTCAACATGATAGTTTTACAGCTTTTATGCTTATCTTTGTCTCCTCAGCTTTCTTCTGTACTCATCAGTGCAATTTTTTTTAAGTGCTAGTGTTTCACTCCTTTTTTCCTTTTCTTTCTTTCTTTTTCTTTTGGATTAGTATTACTAACACTTTTCCCCTTTCCTTTCCAGTTTTTTGGCTTCCCTTATAACAACAACAACAAAAGCACAATCAGACAAAAGAAATGCATTCATTGGCTATGTGCAAAGAAAATGGAAAGGTCATTCTGTGCCACTAGTGCATGCATTATTTCTCTTTCAATAGTACATAGCATACTTCATCATAAATCCTCTGAAATTGTAGCTGGTCATTGAGTTGATTTTAGGTCCTAAATTTTCAAAATTGTTTTATTTTCTAAAGTTCACAGGTTTGAGCTTTTTACCCTACATTAGTTCACAAAAGTCTTTGCAAATTTCTGTGAATCCATTCCCTTAGTTTAATTTTTTTCTTTTCTATCTACTTTATTTATGCCTCTCGAATTTGAAGATCATATTTTCTATTAAGTTCTGGTCTTTTCATCAGGAAAGTCTGGAAGTCTTCTATTTTCATTGAATGTCCATCTATTCTCCTGAAAGATTATATTCAATTTCGCTGGGTAGTTGATCCTAAGTTGTAATCCAAGCTCCTTTGCCTTATAGAATATCGTATCTAAACCCTCTGATCTTTTAACGTAGAAGCTGCAAGGACCTGCATGATCCTGACTGTAGTTCCATGATACTTGAATTGTTTCTTTCTGGATGTTTGTAGTATTTTTTCCTTGACTTGATAATTCAGGAATTTTGCTATACTATTCCTTGGGTTTTCAATTTGGGATCTTTTTCAGGAGATGATCAGTGGATTGTTTTGATGACAGTTTTACCTTCTGTTTCTGGGACTTCAGAGCAGTTTTTATGATTTTCTTAAAACATGCTGTCCAGGCTCTTATTCTGAGACTTTTAGTAAGACCAATAATTCTTAAATTATCTCTAATGGGTCTATATTCCAGGTAAGTTTTTTTTCGCCAATGAGTTATTTTATATTTTCTAATATTTTTTCAATTTTAAAAAATTTTGTTAGACTGATACTTCCTGCCACTTGCCGAATTCTAATTTTTTAAAAATTCTTTTCTTCAGTTCGCTTTTGTACCACCTTTTCCAATTGGCCAATTCTACTTTTAAGGAGTTATTTTCTTCAGTATACTTCCCCTCCCTCCATTTTGTCAATTTTATTTTTAAAGGTATTATTCATTCTTTCTATCTCTGCTATTTGACTTTTAAAATCCTTCTTGACCTCTTCCAAAGTCACTTTTTGGGCTTGAGACCAGTTTATATTCCCCTTTGAGGTTTTGTATGTGGATATATTGTCAATGTTATTCTCTCCTGAATTTGTTTCCATCTTCTGTGTCACCATAATAATTCTCTATGCTTTTACTTTGTTGCTTTTTGCTCATGGTGTTTGCCTTCTACCTGGCTTTTAATGTTGATCTCTGCTTTGGGGCCCAGGAGGTACTGTTTCACACTTCTTGTGATGGGGCCCAGGGGCCTGGTTGCTGACTTTTTGTGCTGGGGACTCAGGTAGTGGCAACTGGAGGCTAAACATATCTGGCGGGCGGAGCCAAGATGGCGGAGTAGTAAGACTCACATTTGCTACCTCCGAACCCACAGCCCATGGATTCCCTCTAAAAAGAACTCCTGACAAATTCTGGAACAATGGAAGCCACACAACAACACAGTGAAGGAGATTTCCGTTGCAGAGAGCCCTGAAAAACCCACCGCAAAGGTACCCCGGACGAAGCGGAGTCCTCCCCTGCCCCACCCTGGCCACGCGGCACTGAGAGGAGCCAGCAGACCCCAGCAGGCGTCAGGGACCTGAATCTCCGGCAGCTGCGAAGGTCCTTACACCCACAGACGCACAGGTCAGTGAGAGAGACGGGCTGAGAGGGGAGCGGGGGATCTCCGGGACTCGGACCCCCTGGGAGGCGGCAGCCACGGCAGAGGCGAGGCGGAGGCAGCTCTGCTGGAGAATCCCGGGGCGGGCGGGGGCTCCACAGCGTCTCCATTGCAAGAGATCTCTGCATAAACCCCCTGAGGGAAGTGAGCCTGAGAGGCAGCCCTGCCCCCACCTGAGAACCAGCAGATAAGCTCTCATTGAAGAGCAGTCAGGCCTGCCACCAAAAGCCCTGAGGCTGGGGAGCAGCATTTGAATCTCAGACCCCAAGCACTAGTTCGAGCAGACCTAGGCTGGGGTGGAGAGGACTCTCATAACTCAAGTAACTGGCTGGGAAAATGCCCAGAAAAGGGAAAAAAACTAAGACCATAGAAGGTTATTTTCTTGGTGACCAGAGGATTGCACCATTCCTCTCTGAGGATGAAGAGATATGCTTACCATCAGGTAAAGACATAGGAGTCAAAGCCTCTGTATCCCAAATATCTGAAATAGATACCCCATGGGCTCAGGCCAT
>JAQQSK010015154.1:0-10878 GCA_028658325.1 Potorous gilbertii
TCTATGGGCTGTGGATTCGGAGGTAGCAAATGTGAGTCTTTCTACTCCGCCATCTTGGCTCCGCCTCCTCTCTACCTTATTTGGTTAAAAATTCTCCACCTTGCATAGTTATGGAAGATAATTTCATTCAATTTCTTCTAGTTTTGTCAATGCTGTGACCTTTATAATTTATGCTGCATACACATTTGGAACTTATTACGGTATTTTATGTAAGATGCCAATCTCAACTTAGGTTTGAGAAAACTGCTTTCTAGTTTTCTCATTACCATATATGTTCTTTCATTTATCAAACGTGAGATTACTTCAGGTTTTTTTTTCCTGATTCCTGTTTATCTACTCTAATAGTTTTATCCCTGCTTTATAAATATACTGCAGGGTTTAGCATGCTTTTCCTACATTATGACTGTTTTGTTCAATATTTCTCTAACAATTCCTGACTACTTACCTAACTTTTTCATTACTATTTTTTTCTACTTCATAAGATAACATCTTGGGAATTCGATATATCATTAAATCCATAAGCTAAGTTAGGCAGTATTCTTATTTTTTATATTAGTATCATGATCAGTGACTTATCCTTCAAAATTTCATAATTGTATTTATTAAATTCTTGATTTTATTGGTCAATGGACTCAGACATTGTATTCCCTGTATTTTTTTTTGAATGGGGCATGGCTATCATATTTTCTTGGATTTTTTTTGTTATTGCTATACAGGAATATAGGTGATTTTGTGTATTCATTTTGCACATATGTGCTTGACTGAATAATCACTATTTCAGTACCTTTGCTAATTCTGTGGTATCGGAGACAGCTAAGGAGAGCAGGGGACAGAGCCCTGAACTTGGGGTTAGGAAGACCGGCGTTCACAAAACAGTTTCCGACCCTTACTGAACCATATGATCCTGGACAAGTCATTTAACCTCTGTCTTTCTCAGTTTCTTGATCTGTAAAGTGAAGAAAATAATCATGCCTACCTCCAAAGGTTGTTATGAAGATAAAATGAAATATTTGTATGATTTGACTTACAAACTTGGAGTACTACTAATTCTGTCTTTCAAAAAACCAAAAAGTTATTTGAAAATTGGCGTATTTTTGTCTCCTTCTTGGATGACATTAATGCTGTTTGTGTTTTCCCTTGCTTTTGATAGTATTTTTAAAGTCAAATAATATTGACGAGAGGGAGAACCCTTGATTTATACTTGTATATGCTGGGGAAATTTTTCATTCCTCATTGTAAATAATGCCACATTTGTGGTTTAGAATTATATATTCTTTTCTTTTGAAAATACTCTTCCATGATCATTCTTTTTATAGTGTATAGCATAAATGAGTATACTATTTTGTCAAATATTTTCCCCACTCTGTACCTTTTATTACAACTACATGGAATGGTGTGTTTTTGTTTTTAATATGATTAATTATATTAATTGCTTTTCCTAATAATGACCTTGGTTAAATTCTAACTTGTTCAGTAAGTATTATATACATTAATACATGTAATGAAGTTCTATAGAGTTTTCTGTCTCAGTTTTTAGAATTACTTATAGGTCATAGGTGCTCAATTCTTTTAAATGCTTTTTATAAATTTATGTATACATGGATTAATATTTATTTATTTTACTTTTCTAGTTTATAGTCTATTCAGCTTAATTTTGGAGACTGGAGATATGTCTGTTTTACATTCTGTTCATTTGAATATTTAAGTGTAACATATATTTGTCAATTAGTAACCACTTTAAATACTTAGCTTTGTTAAGATATATCCATATAGGAGCTTCTCATAATTGTTTTATTTTTCTGTTCTGTGATTTTCCCTTGCTAATTTTTAATTTGATTTTCCTCTTTTTATAAGGTGAAGCAAAAGTTTTTTAAATTAATCTTTTCAAAGAAACAACTCTGAGTTTTATTTATAATATCTATAATTTATTGGTTTTTCCATTTTTATTTCTATGGCTCAATCTGATTGATTTCACTTCAGATTTTTAAGGTTACTTGTGTTTATTTTTTTTAAATGTTGGTTTTCTAGTTATTTTATTTTAAATTATAAATTCAGGTCATTAATCTTCTCTACTTTGTTAAATATATATATATATATATATATATATATATATATATATATATATATACATAAGAGATATGATTTTTCCTCTTAGGATTGATATATTTGGCCTAACATGAATTTTTTAAAGCCATGTATAGAAAATGGAAGTAGTAGAAAATGAATTTTAGAATGAAAATACTGTAAGAATAGTTTCAGGAGTGCCAATGCCCACAATTCACTAACGTACTTCTGACAAACTGTAACAGTGAGAAATGAGTGTTTTTTTAATGTTGAATGATAAAAGTAGCATTAAAGAAAAGCATAAATTTCTCCATGAGGAAGATATGATCATGATAACTGATAATAGAAAAGACCTAAATGCTCAACTATTACTTTACTTCTATTTTCTCTACCAAAAAGAATGAGTTAGATATAGAAGGATAGGACAAAATAAAATAGGTAGTACACAAAAAAATAATAATAAACCTTTCTGAAGTGCCAACTATTTGCTAGGGATTGTGTGAAAAACTCTACAGATCTTATCTTCATCACTTTGAGAAATGGGTTCCATTGTCCTTATTTTAAAGTTGAATAAACAGAGACAGAAAGAGGTAAAGAGACTTACTGAGGATCTTACAGGGAGTGTCTCAGATCAAATATAAACTTGGGTCTTCCTAATTCTAAGAAAAGTAAGAACCTAGTAAACACTTAACTTGATGAGGTCAAATCACCAAGCCTAGGTGAACTCCATGCCAGTATTGGAATCCTTGTTGGATGAAATTGCTGAACCGCTGTCTGATGTTTGAAATATTGTACAGAATGAGAAAGAGAAGGAGATTGGAGAAAACCAAAGTAGTCCTAATTTTCAATATAAAGAGAAGAAAATGTAGCAAATAATAGGTTATTGATCTTGACCTTCATCCTTAGCAAAAATTCTAAGGTAGTCTGCTTATGCTGAGTTAGTCCCCATAGATAGGCTGACTATACCCCTCCCTCCCTACTGAGAGTTCTAGGAGTAGCTCTCAAGAGTCCAGGAGGATCCTCTACTAGTATTGGTTTGATCTCCTTAACTGGTGTATTTTCCTTCAAAGTTATTTGAGAATCGTTTAGTCGGCAAGAATTAAGTAGCTTTTCTAAAGCAGTGTTTATGAGGGTGGTTTGTTAAAAAAAAAAAAGTTTGTAGAAAATGCCGCTCCCCCCAAAGTTCTATGGCACACTCCCATAAGTTGATTGGTGGTTGTTCTTTATTATTGAAGAGGATGAAAATGACATTACTATGTTTGAATTAAGGTACAGTGTGTCCAACTGTACTTGAACAGACCAATAGCTCATAAGACTCTGCCATAGATCAGGCACAAATAATCCAAATGAAATTTGGAGTGGAGATATCACTAAATTTGCCCATCTCACATTTCTTTTGAACTACTGCAATTCTGCTTCATTCATAGAGCACCGTGCCTCCTTTGAAGTAGGCACATTTTGCTGGATTTGTCAGTGTCTCCTATATATAATCAGTTCCAAAGTTCTTTAGAAAGACTTTAAAAGTGTCTTTGTATCACATCTTCTGAGCATCATGTGAGCACTTGCTATGCATGAGTTCTCCATAAAATAGTCTTTTAGATAAATATTTGTTTGGAATTCCAACAATATGGTCAGTCTATCAGGGTTGTGCTCTCTGCAATAAGGTCTGAATGCTTAGGCAGTTTAGCTTGAGAAAGAACTTCATTGTCTGATGTTTCATATTGCCAGGTGATCTTCAGAATCTTCCTAAGGCAATTCAAATGTCAATGATTCAGTTTCCTGGCATGTCACTGGTATACTCTTGAGGTTTCACAGACATACAACTGTGAGGTCAGCTCAACAACTCTACAGACCTTCAGTTTGGTAGACAGTCTAATATCTCTTCTCTTTCCTTCAGAATCTTCCAAATGTTGAGCTAGTTCTGGCCACATGTAAAGGTAATTTAAATGGGAAGATCTTTCTCACTCATTTGTGATGTGGGTCATGGAAGCTTGAGTCACATGAAGCCTATAGTGGGAAAAGTTTGCTGAATGGGTGAAGCAGAAAGAGTGGAAAGGGGAAAGGCAGAGCTATAGGAGAACTGAGAGGAAGTTATTGAAAGCAACCAGAACTGAAGGATGTAGACAAGCCTGCAGCTGGCTGTGAATTAGAGAAGGGCATTTTGTTTAAGGAAAGCATGTTTGTGATTTGTTTAAAGGAGCTGGTTTGTAGGAATCCTAGCAGGATTGGGACTGGTGTTGCCCTCTGCATTATTATAGTATATAGATTTTTGTTGCTGTGATGGATTTGACTTTCTGGTATCTGAATAAATGTTTTGGTTCTATCTTCCACGTGGAGAGTGTTGTATTTTGCGATTCAGAATTTCTCTGGGATATTCATGACTGCCATAGATGCTGTGTATATCACATTGGTACTATACCATGCATGCATCAACCTCATCATCTATGCTAACATCTCTAGAAAGTACACTGCCAAAGTAAGTGAAATTATGCACAGTACTCAATATTTCTCCATTTGCTGTAACTGATGGTTCCATGGATGGATGGTGCAGTGCTTTCTGGTGCTCTGGCTAAGACATTCTCTGAATATTGGTTACGGACTTAAATTTGGAAAGAGAGGATCCTGTTGGAAGATGAATGTTTTCCTTAAACTTTTTCTTCTTCTCATTTTTCTTCTTTTTATCAAAAGCAAAAAAGAATAATAGTGCACGTAACACCTAAACTTAAAAATTGGAGGAATCTTCTTATGTTTTCTTTGGACTTCCCTGGTACATTTAATAAGTCAACAAGTCAAGAATTTCTTAAGTACTTACTCTGTGTCAGACACTATGATAAGATAAAAAGGAAAGAAAGACACCACTTACCTTCAAAGATTTTACATTCTTTTAGAGGAAGAACATACACATTAAGTAGAGATGAAAGGGAGATGGGAAGAAAATAATCTTTCAGGAGCATGGAGGAGAAGTCCCAAGAGGAAGGAAGAGAGCCAGGGGAGGATTGGAATAAGCCTGGTTGACTTGAGTATCTCTTCAAAATGGAGGTTCTGAGAGGAACTCACCAATCATAGGAGAGGATTGCAGGGGCAAAAAGATCTTCCAGTGTGAGAAGGCTAGGAGGATCTTCTTGTCATTTCTTCTTTTTCTGTGATCTCTTGGGGGAGGTCAGATTATTCCAAAGTCCAAAGTGTGATTTTGAACATTTTTTCTAAGCGCCGCATGGTCACCCTCTCCTTATTCTTCTGTGGGTGTTTTGACTTCCACTATATCCTTAGGGACTCTTCAATTTTTTTTTATTTGCTTTTGCCTTGGGTCTAAGGTCCAATGTATTACTTACCTGGATGGATTTCTCATCCCAAAGGACATGCTGTCCTACCTCTAACCTCCTAATGAAATACTATCTTTTTCTACTGAAGAGCAGCCAAAAAGCAATGGTCTCCATTTTTGAGAGGTTTACTGACCTAATTTCTTATTTGTTGAGAATATTTCCTATTTTAATTTTTCCCCCCACCACCCTCTGACCCCCTGGAGTACAGACTTTGACAATGGTGGGAGGAAAATGCCAGTCATTTTGTTCATATTTCTCTTAATTTTTTGAGTTTTGAAGCCTGGGTATTGTATTAACTTGTCTTTACCATAAGCTCACATATTCTTTAACAGCTGTAAATAGTATCCCCAAATACCAGAGTCATCTTTCTTTAATTGTAAACCACTAGGGAATAAACTAAAGAATATATGGTCTGGCTTCATAAAATAGAGTACAATGAAAAAATCCACATTTTCCCCCTTATTTTTTCCTCCTATAATTTTCAACTCTGGTCACATTCAGAAAATCCTAAAGATGGCTTGAAAATATCGGATGACCCCCTCCAGCACTAGACTCATAATGGGCACCCTATTTCTCTTTTATTATTTGTCTTTGGAAAAATCCTAGTAACTGTTTTCCATTGATAATTCTCTCCAGGATGGAGAACTTGTCTTTCCTCAATTTTAGTATATTTTTAGGCAAGCATCTTGGCCATTTGGCTTGGAATCAAAAGTATTTTTAATTGAAGAGGTTCTCCCTCAGGCAGTCAGTATAAAAAAAGCACTATGTCCCCTACAGTGTGACTGGATAAAAAGAGAGAGAGAGAGAGAGAGAGAGAGAGAGAGAGAGAGAGAGAGAATTACAGTGAGTTTTCCAAATGGCTTATTAGAAAGCACAGTAAGTGGCAACATTTGGCCACCTCTTACATCCCCAGCATGCTTATTAAAAGCCTTTATGTGGAGAAGGAGAAACAGGAACACTGATTTATGATCAATGAAATGATGAAAATTCAGTTTTCCTGATCTCAAAGGGCTATGATTTTCTTCAGGGCTGACTGTGTTGGCGCCTTCACTGATTTTATTCTTGTTTGATTCTTTCATTCAATAGTGCCTTGGTTGCAAGATATACATACACACAGGAGGGAATCCTGGATTCAAAAGCATTCTTATAGGCTCCATAAGACATGTATCATTTGTCTTGCATCATTTTATCTTGACATTCTGTGATGAAGAACACTTTTTATCATTTCAGAAAACCTACTGGAGTATTCAGAGATGTAGTTCCTTTATAAACTAGTATCAGCAGCCCTGTTCATAAGCCAATATCCAACTAAATAGAGTCTTCATGAATGCAAGAAGGTGGCATCCCAAGATTTGGACCCTGAAGAAGTTGAGAAAGGAGTCTTAAAAGGTTGCCAAGATTTGAATTTGTGTTCATAAAGCTTTAGGAAAATATCTAGGGGATTTTGAGACTATAATCCAAGATTGGAGTCCCAGTTTTTATCTATTCCTTGTGGAGTTTCAACTGGTTTGTTAAGACTTTGAGGAAAAAATATAAAATGTCCTCATGAATCATGGGTGTCTAAAAAACCTGAGGTAGTTTTTATAGTCCCAGTTCAAATGCCATGTCTTTCATAAAACCCTGCCTTATCCATCAATTGGCAATATTTTTGCTCTCCTCTTATCTCTCCAACATTTAAATTAAACTGCTCTTATGGCTGTTGCCATATTCAGGAGTGATTTACAACTGTATTATATTTCTCTTAACTTCCATTTAGATTATAAATTCTTTCAAGACAGGAAAATTATCTTAATTTTTTTTCTCTGTTCCTGAAAGTGCCTATCACAATATTACAAGTTAGGTACATAATAAATGTTTGTTGAATCAATGAAATATTTTTCTTTCCCACATTCCACCCCTAACCTCATACACCTGACTTCAAGGAAAAGCAGCATGTGCAATATAATTGTATTATATTGCCTTTCGCATCACTAATATTGATTTTTCAATAATTTCATTAAATTCCATGCTCACTGGTTCACCTTTTCCTTTTTCTTTCTCTTTTCTTTTACTATCTTCCTCAATCTTCCCTCTTATATTCTGCTCTCTTCTTCACTCTATCCTTCCCTTCTCCTATGACTTTTGCTCATTCCTTATGTTTCATCCTACAGCTCTGCATTTCTGTGCTTGCAGTACATTTGTTTCTACCCGAATGTCATGTCCCCTCAATTTAATATGACCTAAAGTAAACTCCTTATTCCCTCCTACAGTATCTACTTTCTATCAATCCACTGCTCCTTCACAAATTCCTGCCAATGATGCTTCCATTTTCCAACATTCAAAACTGGGAGGTCTTTTTTGACGGTGATAATATATCCTCAACCTGACCCCCAACCAGCTCTTACTCTCATTTAATCAGGTCAAAGTAGATTCAATTTCTCTGAAAAATTGAGTGTTTCTTCTGCTTCATTGGAAAAATGAATTTAGATAAAGGAAACAATCTACTATTAGAAATAGTGAGATTTCGCATCGTACCTTTTTCTCTTTCTTTGTTTCCTCATACCATTCCTGGGTTTGGACAAAAGTGAATGACAGTGGAAGACAAGTTTTTTTGTTTGTTTTTGAAGGAAATGAATATTCAAAAATGGATTACGAATCCCTCAAAATTGCTCTAAAAATAGTTTTGTTCACCAACAGGAATAATGCAGATTCAAACAACACTGAGGGTTTAACTCCAACACAGAAAAAATAGAAAAATATGACAAGCTGGGATTAGTCAGTGTTGGCGGGGTTGTGGAAAAACAGACATGGTAATACATTTGTAATGGAAGTGTGAATCCAGCCAACCATTCTGGAAAGGAGCTTGGAAGTATACTGAGAACATGACTAAAATATGAAAACTACTTGACCTGCTACTAGGTAAATGCTCCAAGGAGGTGAAAGAGAAGTGCGCATGCACACACACACACACACACACACACACACACACACACTATTAATATATACCAAACTATTTAAATACTTTTTTTAAAATAGAAAAGAGTAAGAAACAAAGAAATACTTGAATGTTATATTATAGTAATATTAGAAATAATAGATATGAAGAATTCTGAGAAGCATGAGAAGAGTTCTTTGTACTGATGCAGCTTGAGATTAGCAGATTCAGTATAACAAAACACACAACTCCAACAATGTAAATGCCTTGAAATTATAATGACCAAGTTTGTCTTCACAGAAGGAGTGAGAAAATGTACCTCCCTGCTTTCAGTGGCGAGCTTGGGGACTCCAGGCGTGGAGCATTACATATATACTGTCAAACTCAGTTGACACGTTGGTTACTTTGGCTAAACTGCCTTTTTTTTCTCTCTTTCCTTATTCTTTGTTATTAAGGATGGCTAGGGGATTTAGAGGGGATAAGAATATGTTCAGAAATGTAAAGTAATGTATAAACAAACAAAAAATTAAGTTAATATATCTAATTATATACTGGGTTCTCTGACACTGAAAAAAGTGCAATTTATTAGATCATCAAAATTTTAAAATACATTTTATAGCAATAATAGCAGTTATCATAGAATCTACAACTAGAAAGGCAATGGTAGAATTATTTTATCCATCCCCTTAACTTTCCACATTAGGAAATTGAGGTCCAGAAATGGGAATTGGCTTTCACAGGACACACATATGATCAGTAACAAATTCAAGACTCAAAATCAAGTCTTCCACCACTAAATTGACTACTGCTCCAGACTGGCTTGTGTGGATTTTCAATAGAACATTTCTTATCATTTCTTTATAATTTTGCTAAATAAAAGACCTTGCCTAGGGTGAACCATAGTATAACAGGCGGGAACTTCAGATGTTCTTCAGTTCCTTTTGCAGGTAAGGAAGATGAGTCTTGGAGAGATAAAGTGCTTTGTCCAAGTTTACATCAGTATTGTTAGTAAAACCTGAGCTGGAATTTGAACCACAGTCCTCTGATGCCAAATGCAGAGGTCTTCCCATTTCTCAACACTCCCTCTAACACAGTTGGTCAGTGTGCAAAAACCTGTGCTAGTTGTTGTAGAGAATGAAAGATCAGATACATTTTCCTGCCTGCATGGAGCTCACAGTCCTATAGAGAAATGAGACACAAGCATATGGAAGAACACTACATTAAACATGACCTAAATCATGAGGTTCAGGGAATCTCTCTGTGGCCTATTCTCATCATATCAATGCAAAGTAGTTTGACAGCAATCATTTCTATGAAGTTCAGAGAAGTCTCTTGCATGTGTTCTTTGTTCATAGCATAGCTCACTGGCCTTTTTAAGGAGAAGAGATGTGTATGATATGGTATTCCACTTGACAGGTCCCCTTTTTAAGGCCAATGCAACTGGTCTTGCTTAATTTAAACAGACAACATTTGGTTCATGGATTGTCTTACACAGAAGTTAAGAAACTGGTGAAGTTATTCTAGAATGACTTTCAGAACTGGCAGAAGAAAAAATGAAAAGTAAAATTTCCCAATATTGTGCTTTCATGCATCCCATACACACACACACACACACACACACACACAATGGCTCTATCTTACACTTAATCTCTCTTGCCCTAGTTAAGCTAAGGAGATGAGATAGTTACTCCCGCAGAGTTTCATTTGAAAGGGGGTCAAAATGCTAAGGTAAAATCTTATCTGCTACATTAAAATGGATTTATTAGGTGTGGTTTTCTGTTTCACTCATTTTAATGACAGAGATTCAAAAGGCAGTGTACTGTAGCATGCAGATGTTTGAAACAGGAACCTTAGGTTTTAGCTTTGCCATTAACTAGATCTATGACTATGGCAGGTAAATTGCATTGCTTTCCTGACCCTCAGTTTCCTCTGCTGTAAAATGAAGAGGATATAAGTTGGAATCCTGTTCTGCTACTTTCAAATTGCATGATCTTGGACACATTTTTAAACTGCTCTTGGACTCAGTTTCTTCTTTTGCAAAATGGGAGGTTTGATTCAGGTAATTATTAAAGCCATTTAGGAAATTCTCAGGTGTTGGGAAAATTGGAATGGCATTGCTATATCAATCAGGAAGACCTGGATGCAAATTATATCTCTAATTCCTGCTAACTGAATGACTCTGGGCAAGTAATTTGCTTCTTATGTGCCTTGGTTTATTCCTTAGTACTTAACTACAAAGTCATCAATGAACTAGGATCAACTTTGGCAGAGGGAGTTCATATATTAGACCCAGGTCTAGTCAATATAATACAGATGTCAATGGAAAATTCAAAATCGTTATCTTCTAAAGTAATTTCTGAAGATTTAAATAAAGCTAAAAATAGTTACTTGAATCTATGTGCTGGCTTTTACTTTTCTATAGGTTTGTGAAGATAACTTTCATTGTTATTTGTTAAAGTCTCACCTACCTCCAGGTAAAAGTTAAAAAAAATACTCACCTTTAATGGATCTTAAAGAAACATGACAGTAAGGTGAGAAAAGAGTGTGCTAGTCAAGGTATTCATTAAAAATGCATGT
>JAQQSK010015155.1:0-10878 GCA_028658325.1 Potorous gilbertii
GAAGTCACATTTTCTATACAGATCTGGTCTTTTCCTCAGTATGAATGATAGAAACTCCTCTATATCGTTGAACAACCATTTATTCCCTTGAAATATTATACTCAGATTTGCTGAGTAGATGGTTCTTGGTTTCATTCCTAGTTACTTTGACCTCTGGAATATCCCATTCCAAGACTTTCGATCCCTTCACGTTGAAGCTGCCAGATCCTGTGTTATCCTGATTGTATTTCAGCAATACTCAAATTGTTTCTTTCTAGCTGCTTGCAGTATTTTCTCCTTGACCTGAGAACTCTGAAATTTGGCCACAATGTTCCCAGGAGTTTCTCTGTTTGGTTCTGTTTCAGGAGGTGATCAGTGGATTCTTTCAGTATGTATTTTGCCCACTGACTCTATAATATCAGGGCAGTTTTCCTTAATAATTTCATGGAAGGTAACGTATAGGCTCTTTTTTTGATCATGGCTTTCAGGTAGTCCCAAAATTTTTAAATTGTTTCTACTGGATCTATTTTCCAAGTCAGTTGTTTTCCCAGTGAGATGTTTCACCTTGTCTTCTATGTTTTCAAATTTTTGGTTTTGTTTACTGACTGTTTGTTTTCACTCAAAGTCATTGATTTCCCTGAACTCAATTTTCTTTTTCAACGAATTATTTTGTTCAGTGAGCTTTTGAACCTTCTCCTCCCTTTTGCTAGTTCTGCTTTTTAAAAACTTCTTCTCCTCATTGATTTTTTGGACTTCTTTTATCAATTGGGTTAGCCTCCTTTTAAAGCTGTTATTTTCCTCAGCATTTTTTGGTTCTCCTTTAGTAAGCTGCTAACTTGTTTTTTAAGGTCTTCTGTTGCCTGAGCCCAACTTTGGTTCCCTTTGGAGGCTCTGCAGGCAGATTCCCTGATTTTGTCTGATAGTATGTCTTCTTCTTCCTCATCTGAAAGGGTGGGGGGAGACACCTGTTCCCCAAGAAAGTAATCTTCTGTGGTCTTATTTTTTTTCCCTTTTTGGGCATTTTTTTCAGTCAGTTACTTGACTTCTGAGTTTCCTCTCCACAACCATCTTGCCTCCAGTTCCACCAAGCCAGCACTGGGCCTGAGTTTCAGATGAACTGCTCTAAAGCTTCAGGAGATTTAGGCAGGGATAGGGCTGCTATTCAGTGTGTGATTAACATCAGCTGCTCAGGTGGGAGCAGGGCCACCACACAAGGCTCAGTTCTCTCAGGGGGTTTATGTTGAGACTTTCAACATTGGATGCAGCTACTGCCTACTTTGGGAGCCCTGTCCATTGCTGCCTCTACTGCTGCCACCTGAGGAGACTTGAGTTATGGGGACACCCTGCTCCCATCTCAGCCAGCCAAAAAGACTCTCTCACTGACCTTTGGTGCCTGTTGAGGAATTGGTTGAGCGATCTGTGCTGCCACTTGAGATTCTTTCCCTGAAGCCTGCTTGGATCTGCTCCTCCCAGTGTGGCGTGGACAAGGCTGGGATGGGCTCTGTCCCACATCTGGTGTGACAGACCTTTCCCATTGATCTTTCAGGTCACTCTGGGCTAGAAATCTCCTCCACTCCGTTGTTCTGTGGCTTCTGCTGCTCTAAAATTTGCTGAGAGTTCTTCTTTACAGGTATTTTATGGAATGTGGGGTAAGAGCTAGCGTATGTGTGTCTTTCTACTCTGCCATCTTGGTTCTGCACACCCCAGGAGACTTTTGCAAAAACGAAAAAGACAGATTTTCCACACAAAGTGATATCTAACTGAGCCTTGAAGAACGTTAGGGGGTTAACTAGTGCAAAGACATGAATATGGAAGAAAGAGCATCCTACATAAGAAACAGCAAGTACAACAGAATGACTGGAATGTAGCATTCATGGAGATGAACTAGTTTGGGAGAGGGATGAGTTGGAGGGAAGGACAGAAGGGATCATGAGTTCATTAGATCCCTACATGTAATATAGTCAAAATATCCAAGGGGCTCTTCTTGCCAAGGCAAACTTCTCTACGTTGAATAATGGATTCCATTCCATTTCTCCAAAAGTTCTATAACCCTTATTAACCCCCATTGTCTCACATATCTTTAATCTCTCCTGGTCTCCTGGATGTGTCCTTATAGCTTATAGACACATCCATCCTTAAAAAAACTCTCACTGGATTTGTCTATCTCCAGTAGTTATCTTCCTCTACCTCTCCTGTTTTGTGGCGAAACTGTTTAACAAATCCATATACAATCAATGTTTTCAGTTTCTTTATTCTCATTCTCTTAACTCTTGAAGTCTGGCTTATGACCTTTCCATTCAGCTGCAACCTTTTTCTCCTACGTTAGCAATGAATTATTAATTGTAAAATCAAGTGACCTTTTCTCAATCCTTATACTTCTTGACCTCTATGCAACCAGTGACACTGTCGATCTCCTTTATTTATATAATACTCTATATCTTTCTAAGTTTACTCTCTCCTGGTTTTCCCTTTGTTTGACATCTCTTTCTTGGTCTCTTTTTGCTTCATCTTTATCCAAGTGATGATCACAAATGACTCATCCAAAGTTCTATCTTAGGCCCTGTTCTCCTATACTATTTCACTTGGTAATCTTATTGGTTCCAACAATTTCAATTTTCTCTCTAAAAAATGATTTTCAGGTCTATTTCTCCATTTCTAATCTATGTCTTGACTTTTGCTGTCACATCTCCATTTGCTCAGTAGGTATCTCAAAATGTATTTCCCATAGACATCTTAAACTCAACATGTTCAAAACTGAATATATTATTTTTCCTCCAAGAGATCCTTTATCCTAGCTTTTCTATTACTGTCAAGGGTACAACTGAACTCGTGATCACCTAAACTTGAACCCATCCTCAACTCCCTCTTCTCTCACTCACTTCATCAAATCACTTGCCATGTCCTGTTGTTTCTAGCTCTGTAACAAGTCTTGTATACACCCACTTTCTGCCTCTGATACTTCCACCAGCCTGGTGAAGACCCTCATAATCTCATGCCTGGAATAGTACAATAGTTTTGCGTTGATCTCACTGTCTGAAGTCTCCTGACTCCAGGAGATCCTCCACTCAATTGTCAAACTGATGCACAAATCTAATTGTTCCCTCTTTACTTCCATTCAATAAACTCTAGTGGCTCCCTACTGCTTCTATGAATAAATATACAATCCTCTATTGGGCTTTTAAAACCTCCCATAATCCAAATTTGTTCCACCTTTCCGATATTTTTACATGTTACTCTCAACCCTCCAGCATCATATCGTCCAATAATACTAATTTCTTTGCTTTTCTTCGTATAGTGCATCAATCCATCACCCAAATGTAGGCATTATCACTGGCTATCTCTGAAACTGCATTTCTCTCTTTTCATATCTGCCTCCTAGCTTCGCTACCTAAACTCTTACCTAGGAATAAGAATACTTTCTTAGTCCTTAATTTTAGGGCCTTTGCTCTGAGATCATCTCCAATATATCCTTTACATATCCTATTTATACATAATTGTTTGCATGTTGCCTCCCCTATTAGACTGTGAGTTCCTTGAGAAAAAGGGCCAGATTGGGTTTTTTTAAACATTTCTTTGTATCCTAGTGCTTAGTTAAATGCGTGGCACATAGTAGGCGCTTAATAAATGCTTACAGAGTAGGGGGATGGATATATAGGTCTGCGATGATGACTGAAGCCATGGGAGCTGATGAGGTAATCAAATGAGAATATATGAACAAAGAGAAGAAGGTCTAGGACAGGGACTTCAGTGAAGACCCACAGATAGTGAGGGTGACATGGATGAAAATGCAGCAAGTAAGAAGAGTGATAAGGGGTCATATAGGCATAGGAGGAGAATTAAAGAAGCTTTGTGTCACAGAAACTCAGAAAAGAGAAATGATCCGCATTATAAAATCCTGTGAAGAAGGAGGAGATTTTTAAAAGACCATAACGTATGGTGATCAAGAAGAGTTCATTGATAACTCTGAGGAAAGTAGTTTCAGATGAGTGGGATACCAAAGACCATACAGCAAACAGTTGAAAAGTGAATGAGAGAAGTAGTGATAGAACTCACTACTTCTAACAGATGATATTTTTAAGGTCAGCTGAAAAAGGAAAGGGTAGTGGATGATTATCTTGTGGGGATAGTAAAGTCCAGTAAGCATAAAAATTTCATTATTCAAATACCATGAGAATCATAGTTTTTAGTTCACGATTTTGAAGACCTGTGTCACCATTATAAATACCAATTTCCACTATTTGGCATGGTAAGATAAAAAAGTTCTCGTTATGGAAGCATTTCGGTCTTCCATATAAACAGAAATTTATCATATTAGTATTTGTTAGTCACATCCAAAGCCTGAAAGAATAGATTGTATCTGGCACCTTCAAGTTTCTGGACCATTATACAATTAAAATTTTAATTCAGTTTAAAATACTTTGGTTTTTCAAAAACAGAATTTAGGAAATTTAATTTTTAGGAATAAAAATAAAAGGTCAACTCCATAATTCAATGCCATGTTTTGGCAAACAGATGACTCTAGGTTCCCAAAAACTATATCAGCAAGACACAACCAAGCAGATTATTTTATGCTGAAAAGGCAATGAGTTTTGTCCCAGTGATGGACTATATTTACTATAACTAAAATCTACTCTAACCCTCTCTAATTGCTAATGCATACTTCCCATTCACCAACTCTACAGTTTACCTTGTATCTCTCTTCTGCATACATGCATATTTGTCTCATTAGACTACAAAGCTCCATAAGAACAAAAGTTGTTTCACTTCTATAGTTCTATTCTTGGCACGCAGCACAGTGTTTTGCAGATAGTCATAGTGAGACAGCAAATATTAGACAGATAAGACTATAATAGACTGAGTAAGAGAAAGTAAGAGATGCACATATTAGGAGCCTATTCTGTAAAATTATAGATGTGAGTAGCTTTATAATCTTATAAGTCCCATAGAGAAGAAAAATATAATAACGTATTTCTTTTTTTTAAGGAACCAATCATAGGTAAAGTTCCCCAGTCCTAAGCAATTGGCATACCCAGAAGTTCCAAAGTATAATCTGAGAAAAATAAAGTAGAGATAATACTGCAGAAGAAAAATATAAAAGGGAAGAAATAACATAGTTGGACTGTATCAATTTTTTCTCCGAATACTTGTACTTTTCCACCAGACCCAAGACATGTGTCCTCTGCAACAATAGTGTCAAACACAAATAGAAATAGACTGCTATAAGTTGTATGTTGACTCAGAAAAAACACAAGTTAACATCATCTATGTTATACTGTATTTTTCTTATTTTGACAAGCATTTTTCAATTACATCTTGACTTGCTTCACAGTTTGACCTCACTACTCTGGAGATTTTGAAGAGTAGACCTTGGATTATCACAGGCAACAAAGACCCTTGATTAGGACAAACCAAACATAGGACTTATAATCTGGCAGAGATATACTAATCTGTGTCATTATTTGTGTGCTTTCCATTCTGATTATAAGAAAAACCAAAATGCTCAGAGAAAATAGTATCTAGGAATGGTACAGATCTCAAAAATAATCGTGACTATGCTCTTCACCTTAGTGGAGGCAGTGTTTATCACTAGCCAGATGCTATTAATAAGACTTTCAAAACAAGGTGGTATCTTTGGTGGAATCAATACACTGGATATGAGGCCAAGCATTTATTAGCTACCTATATGCCATACAAGAAGGACTTGTGCAATGACTAGAAAGAACTATGAGTGTGTGTGTCTGTAAAACCAGCCATCATTAACTATCACAAACATCTCAAACAAAAAAAATAGAATAGAGAAACATAAATAAAATTATGATCTGTTCACACATATAATGGCTCACTCTGATACACACGTACACACGTACACACGCACGCACACACACACACACGCACACACAGGAAGTACAGATAATACCTCAGAAGAAAAAGATCAAAGGACTGTAAGAGCACAGTTGGATTGTCCTCCTTTCTCGAAATGTTCATACTTTCACATCAGGCCCCAGAGATACGTGTGTGTGTGAGTGTGTGTGCATATTTGTATATACGCAGAGATCTACAGATATATGGAGACTGATGTACAAACTTAAGGTAGGATTAACAAATTGCTTTATTGTTTTATTTCTTTTGTACCTTCTCCTTCCTTCTATACAACTTTTTTGAAATCATGCCTGGCAATATCACTTTGAGGTAACAAAAAGAGGAAAGCAAATAGGATCCAAAACATTGTTTAGGCTGGAGACTGTCAACTTAGGGCATAAGCCAGGAAGGACAAATTAGGAGACATCCCTCTACTCAACAGCCTCTAACAATCAACAGTCAAGTGTAAGTATGGGGATAAGGTACTGAAAGGGATTAACTCCAGAAAAGCTGAAAGGAAAGTTCAACTTTCTAAACATTTGCCTTCATCATTCGTATTCTGAAGAATATAGTTCTTGAACGGTTCTCTAAAAGGACAAGGAACTCACTTAACTAATCCACATTTTTAAAAGTCATTTCAGAAAACAGAAGTAAGAAGATGATTACAAAGGATTCCTACTAGAATGTTAGTGTTGTTATAGCTTAGAATTAGCTGCGGCCAGTGAGGGAAGTTAAAGACATTAAGAAGTGATGTTTTTTAAAGCTACATTGAGGACAAAAGGAGGGATAGGACGGGTGATAGAGGAGAAGGGACGATGACTAATAAATAAAACTTACTTAAGTTCTTTTATCTAACAAGAAAGAACTCTGGCCTGAAAAGAACAGGTAAATAGGTAGATAAAAATAAAACACTTAATTTCCCCTGATGAGTATATACTCATCACGCTACATGTTAGAACTAGAGAATTACAACATTAACCTAAAATAGTCATTATAGCCACTAGAGAGTAAAACAGAGGCAGCCCCTTTGCTGAACCATGTTAGTGATATCTAAAAGATCATGGCGAAGGGGAGAGATCTATGAGATTGGAAAAGGGCATATATCTTCATCATCAAAAAAGCATAATGGAATGAACTCTACAATAAAAGCCTTAGGAATTCTGATCAGTATAATGACCAATCGCAATTCTAGAGGACAAATGATAAAACACGCTTACAACTGTCTGAGAGAGGATTAAAAAGTCAAGAGAGAAGCAGATTTTGTTTTTATATGACCAGCATGAGTTTTGTTTTGGTTCACTATACATAGTTGTAATAGGGATTTTTTTCTTTCTCAGTGCAATCTGGGAAGGTAGTTAGAGAAGGAACGCAGATTTTTGCTTTTTGAAAAAAATGAAATCGAATTTTAAAAAGCAACTGAGTTTAAACAAAGAAGGAAAATGTAAAGGTAAATTCTATTTTGAGGATTTTCAAAAGGGAAAGTGAAGGAATGGCAAAGGAAATACACTGGTGAATAAAGGAGGAGAAAGGAAGTGGAAATTAATATTCTTCATAACTGGGATGCATAAGAAAAAGGAATATATGAATAGGAAAAGTGAGGATTGAACAGACTTTGGTGTAGAAAATACATTAACAGGGAAACATGTCAGGAAAGGCATGAAAGGTGTTGAGAGGGAGACCGATACCAAGGATAGAAGAATTACAAGCAAAACAAACATCCTGATTCCAAAGGGAGAATAGAATTAAAAGGAGGAGGAGAAAGCAAAGAAGTGGAAATTAAGAGGATGCCATTCAATTATGGTATGGCCGAATAAACTGTGGTAAATCAATGCAATGGAACATTACTGCACTGTAAGAAACTTAAGAAACCTGGGCAGACTTGTTTGAACTGATGCTGAGTGAAATAAGCAGAAAAAAGAAAGTAATTTATAAAAGTAAAAAAAATTATTTTGAAACACTTAAAGAATTTGATCAAAGCAATATGCAACACCATGTCTCCAGAGGACTCATGGTGAAGTATGTCATGCTTCCCCTGTGATAGAGATGATGGGCACTTAGTGCAGAAAGATGATATACTTTCAAACATAAACAAGATATGGATTTGTTTTGTTGACTATGCTTACTTGTTACAAGGTGCTTTTTCTCCTGTTGTTAATAGTGGAGGGGAGGGCAAGTGGTGAGGGTAAAAATAGGACTATTGAAGTACTTTAAAAATTCTAAAGAGAATAAAAATCTTGCAATCCGGTGCAGAAAAGCAGAGATAATCAATGAATCCTTCTCAGATCATAACACAATAAAAATGATGTAACAAAAGGCCATGGAAAGATAAAGCAAAAATCAATTGGAAACTAAATAATCTAATCCTGAAGAAGGAATTGGTTAAAGAAGAAATCATAGAAACGATCAACAACTTCGTTCAAGAGAACGACAATAATGAGACAACCGATCAAATCTTATGGGATACTGCAAAAGCAGTTCTTAGGGGAAGTTTTATATCTTTGAATGCCTACATAAATAAAATAGAGAAACAAAAGATCAATGATTTGGGCATGCAGCTGAAAAAGTTAGAAAAAGAACAAATTGAAAATCCCCAAGAAAATACCAAATTACCAATATTGAAAACCAAAGGAGAAACTAATAAAATTGAAATTAAGAAAACTATTGAATTAATAAATAAAACCAAGAGTTGGTTTTATGAAAAAACTAATATAATTGATAAACCTTTGGTCAATTTGATTAAAAAAAAGAAAGAATAAAATCAAATTACTAATATTAAAAATGAAAGGGGTGAACTCACCTCCAATGAGGAGGAAATTAAAACAAAAATTGCTTTGCCCAACTTTATGCCCACAAATTCAATAATCTAAACGAGATGGACGAATATTTTAGAAAATACAAATTGCCCAGATTAACTGAAGAGGAAGTTGAATACTTAAACAACCCCATCTCAGAAAAAGAAATTGAACAAGCCATCAATAAGTCCCTAGGAAAAACTCTCCAGGATCAGATGGATTCACAAGTGAATTCTATCAAACCTTTAAAGAAGAGTTAACTCCAATACTATATAGACTATTTTTGAAAACAGGGGAAGAAGGAGTCCTCCCATATTCTTTCTATGATACAAATATGATTTTGATACCCAAACCAGGAAGAGACAAAACAGAGAAAGAAAATTGTAGGCCAATTTATCTAATGAATATAGATGCAAAAATTTTAAACACGATTTTAGCAAAAAGGAATACAGCATCTTATCAAGAGAATAATACATTACTGTCAGGTAGGTTTCATACCAGCAATTCAGGGCTGGTTCAATAATAGGAAAACTATTAGCATTATTGATCATAACAACAACAAAACTAACAAAAACCACATCGTCATCTCAATAGATGCAGAAAAAGCTTTCAAGAAAACATAACACCCATTCCTATGAAAAACGTTGCAAAACATAGGAATAAAGGGAAATTTCCATAAAATAATAAGCAGTACCTACGTAAAAATTTCAGCAAGGGTTACATGCAAGATGCGTTTACAACAAGGTCGGGGGTGAAACAAGGATGCCCACTATCACCACTATGATTCAATATGGTACAAGAAATGTTAGTGGTAGCAATTAGACAAGATAAAGAAATTGAAGGAATAAAAATAGCCAAAGAAGAAACTAAGTTATAACTCTTTGCAGAAGATATGATGATATACTTAGAGAATCCAAAAAATTCAAGTAGAAAACTACTTGAAATAATAAACAACCTTGGCAAAGTTGCAGGTTACAAAATAATCACACACAAATCTTCTATATTCCTATATATTAGCAACAAATTCCAACAGCAAAAGATAGAAAGAGAAATCCCAATTAAGACTAGAATAGACACTATAAAATACTTCGGGGGCGGAGCCAAGATGGCGGAATAGAAAGACGCACCTATGCTAGCTCTGAACCCACAGCCCATGGATTTCCTCTAAAAAGAACTCCCGACAAATTCCGGAACAGCAGAAGCTGCTCAGCAACACAGTGAAGGAGATTTTCGTTCCACAGAGCCCTGAAAAACCGATCCCAAAAGTCCATCGCACCCTGGATGGGAGTGGAGCGCTCCCCTGCCCCGGCAGCGCGGCAATGAGAGGAGTGAGCAGATCCGAGCAGGCTTCAGGGATGGAATATCCAGCGGCCGTGAAGGTCCTCCACGCACAGACTCTCAGGTCAGTGAGAGACGGGCTGAGAGGGGAGTGGGGTGTCTCCAGGACTCAGGCCCCTCGGGAGACAGCAGCAGAGGCAGAGGCAGTGGGAGAGGCAGCGGGCAGCCAGAGGCTTCCAGAGCAGGGTGGAGTTCAGCAGCAGCTCCATTACAGAAGGTCTCTGCATAAATGCCCTGAGGGAACTGAGCCTGGGAGGTGGCCCTGCCCCCACCTGAGCACCAGAAATTAAGTTCCCATTGAATAGCAGTCAGACCTACCACTGAAAGCCCTGAGGCTGGGGAGCAACATTTGAATCTCAGACCGCAAGCACTAGCTGGGCGAACCTAGTCCAGGGGTGAACAGGAATCTCAGAAGTCAAGCAAATGGCTGGGAAAATGCCTAGAAAAGGGGAAAAAAGAAGACCATATAAGATTATTTTAGTGAACAAATGATTCCAAGTTTCCTCTCTGACGAGGACGAAAACTGTTTATCATCAGGTAAAGACACAGGAGTCAAGGCCTCTGTATCCCATACATCTGAAATAGGTATCCCATGGGCTCAGGACATGGAAGACCTCAAAAAGGATTTTGAAAATCAAGCTAGACAGGTGGAGGAAAAACTGGGAAAAGAAATGAGAGAGATGCAAGAAAAGCATGAAAAACGGGTCAATACCTTAATAAAGGAGACCCAAAAAAATGCTGCAGAAAAGAACACCTAGAAAAATAGGCTAACTCAATTGGCAAAAGAGATTCAAAAAGCAAATGAGGAGAAGAATGCTTTCAAGAGCAGAATTAGCCAAGTGGAAAAAGAGGTGCAAAAGATCAATGAAGAAAATAGTTCTCTCAAAATTAGAATGGAACAGATGGAGGC
>JAQQSK010015156.1:0-10878 GCA_028658325.1 Potorous gilbertii
TTTCAGAATTTGTCAGGAGTTCTTTTTAGAGGAAATCCATGGGCTGTGGGTTCGGAGCTACCAAATGTGTGTCTTTCTACTCCGCCATCTTAGCTCCTCCCCAACCTCCTAATCTAAATCCATATTCCTCTTACCATGTGAAGCACATTCTTGGGAATGAGTTAAAAATGGCAGGTCTGATTCACAGAACCTACCACTTAGCATTTGGAAAAAAGTGCCTTTTGAAACAAAATTGAAACACTTTTTGGATTAGGGAGGAGATTGGTATAGATAACTCTAATGGTCCCTTCAAACTCTAAGTCAATTGAACTCAATTCCAATCAACAAACACATGTAAAGTACTGGGGATTAAAAAAATAATAAAGATAAAATTCAAGCAATCCCTGCCTTCAAGGAACTTAATATTCTATTTGGTTGAGGGTAAGGAGGAGAATTGGATGAGATGTACATGGGTGAGGAAATACAAACAATATATAAATAATACAAGATAGTTTCAGAAAAGAGAGTGCCCTCATAACTAGAAGAGATAAGGAAAGGCCTGCTTTGAAGGCATCCTTTGAAGGAAGCTAGGGGCTGGTTAGGTGATGCAGTGGAAAGAGTGCTGGGCCTGGAATCAGGAGGACCTGAGTTCAAGTAGGGCCATAGACACTGAATAGCTGTGTGACCTTGTAAAAGTCACTTAACCCTATTTTGCCTTAGTTTCCTCATCTGCTAAATGAGCTGGTGAAGGAAATGGCAAATCACTCAAATATCTTTTCCAAGAAAACCCCAAAATACATCATGAAGAGTTGAACATGACTAAACCACAAAAACAAAGTTTTATTTTTAGGGCAGATAGGTGTTCCAGTGGATAGCCAAGCCTGGGGTCAAGAAGATTCATTTTCCTTGGTTCAAATCTGGCCTCAGATACTTACTAGCTATGTGACCCTCAGTAAATCACTTCACATTGCTTGCCTCAGTTTCCTCTTCTGTCAAATGAGCTGGAGAAGGAAATGGCAAACTATTCCAGTGTCTTTGACAAGAAAACCCCAAATAGAGTCACAAAGAGTCAGATACAAACTAAACAACAACAAAGGAATTCCATGAGGCAGAGATGGCAGAGGGCAGGCATTCTAGCCATGAACAATCAGCTGCATGAAAGGATATGGGCAGGAGATAAAATGTTTTATACAAGAAACAATTAGCAACTTGTTTTGGCATAAAGAGCATGAAGAGATGTTATATAACTGAAATCAGTCCGGAACGCTAAGTGAGGACTATTTTCTGCAGGTCTTTAAAGGCTGAACATTTTGCATCTTATTTTAGAGCCAATAAGGAATAACTAAAGATCTTTTAATAGGGGAATGACCTCCTCAGCTCTGGGATTCTCAGTTTCTGTGAATTCAAAGACCCCTCCATCCCTTTACATTTTGCTTCCCTCTCCTCTGCCTTTAGCCCCTCCTGACCATTATCCTTACTTTGTTTCCTGCCCTCATTTACATTTCCATCCATGTGATTGGTAAAGAAAAAACTAAATATGGTGTGTGCATTTTCCAGTTTGGGTTCTCAATGAAACCAGACTTCTTCACAGCTGCCCCTGTGCAGTTTCCTCTCTTGTATTCACCATCACCAGACATAAAGGAAAGCACTTTGTTTCCTGGAGAGGGTTTTGTTTACCCGAGGATCAAAGCCCAAGGATATTACATAGATCATTTCTCTTGGGCATTTCATGTTTTCTCAGTTACATTAAGATATGAGTGTAATTTGGAGACTTTATATAGCATATTTACAGAAGTTGGTATTTGTTAATCTTCCACTCAGTTCCCCTTGGTGGTAAGACATCCTATTGGTTCCTGGAATGGCATGGTGTGCAAACAGGCTTGCTTCTTCATCTTCTTGGAGTGGAATGGGGAACTGAGAAAGGAGTGTTATGGTTTAGTATCACAGGGAATTTCTAGAAACAAACCTGATCATTTAGCCCTTATTCAGAATCCTCAGGCTTATGAGATATGCCATTCATAGAACTGTAGCCATTTATGAGCTGCAAGATCTTAGAGACCACCTAATCCAAATGGTACATGAGAAAGGTTTCCCCCTATGATATACCTGATAAATAGTCATCCAGCTTCGAGTGTTCAAGCAAGTACCTAAATCATTCTTTCCAAGTCAAGTGAGATGATGTCTTCAAAATGCTTCGTGAAGTGCTTTTTTAAGCCACTAAATAGCATGAGATAAATAGGACCTATTATTATTTGTCATTTTTCTGTAACAAGGAAAATAACCAGATTCAGAAGAATGTGGGAGCTATCTTGTCTTTGTATTTCCATAGCTAACATGGTGTCTTACACAGAGTAGGTATATAACAAATTGTTGTTGAACGAATGAGATGAATGAAAGAATGAATGATAAAGCTCTTATTTAAAGGTCACTATGTGCCAGGAACTGTGCTTGCCAAGCATCAGAAATACTTACATTTATAAGCAAGCAAGACAGTCTCTGCTCACAAGGAACTTACATTCTAATGGAGAAAGGTAATGAAATGGCAGCATTCTTGGGTTTGGAAATGATTGGGAAGTGGCATGGTAGCCAGGTTGTAGGCAAGATAAGGTAAAATTTTACTTGTTAGAGCATGGGGTCTCCAGGGACAGAATCTAAGTTCTAGTGGGTTGGGGGATGAGGAAGATGACCAAATTACAGGTGGAATGATAGAAATGGTTGGAAAGAGATATTGATAAAACTAATCAAGAGAAAGAAATGATCAGTAAGTAATAAGGGAAATGCAATTTGTTGTTTTTCCTCCTACACTTTTATGTAGATCTTTTAACCATTATTGAGAAGAGAGTGATTTTCTTTTGAAGTAACTGCTTATGGTGTATTTATAGATACTTGAAGTAACTTCCTGATGTGATTGGCCTCTCTTATTACACTCCTTACCTAATGGTATTCTAAAATATCCCTTTGTCTCTGGAGTTAAAAAATCCAATTCACTCTATAGACTGAATATAAACGCAAATAAGCACATTGATTTCTCCATTTCATCACCTCTAGAGAACAATTCATAAGGCACGGAAGTTCTAACTAGTCAATCAATACTTCCTACTTAAGTCCAAGACACAAAGAGGGGCCTGTGATTATTAAAAGTGTTCTTCTGAAGATGATGTTAAATGAAAACAAAGGAACTGATCCAATTTGTGATTAGTATTTAGTCTTTGGGAGCAGCCTAGAGGAAACAGATCTGCTCAACCAAGCTTAGAGCTGTTCCTGTTTTTGTTCCTGCCCATGGGGAGGGGGTAAGGAAAACACAAATTCTTAAGAACAACTTTGCCATGAAGTAAGCATTTTGTGGAAACTGGTTACAGAGCACTATTGACAAGGTTTCCCATCTTCCCATGATTGCACAAACCCAAATTGATGTTGGGCTGTCGGTCTCTCTCAAACCTATTTTTGGCTACAGCATAAATAAAATCTGTATGAATGATCCATTGCGTAGGCCAAGTCTACCAGACTCATTAATTATTGGAAATGCTATTATCTTCCTCATTTTGTAATCCTATTTCAGGGGTTGGTTACGTAATTTCATCCGACAGAGAAAAGGAAACTTTGACCTGAATCACATTAAAATGGGCCTTTCACTAAATCAGGAAGAGAGGGTCTTTTCTCCCCCCTCTTTTCCCCTGCTAACCAGTGGGTCATAATTGGAGAACTGGATTGGGTACATGTGTGAAGATGAATGCGGAAGAGGAAATGGGGATGCCTTTTGTGATTTCGTGTAATCAAGTTATTTTAAAATCATTTTTCATCCTTCCTAATCAGAGTTTAAATTAGGTGGGAATTCAGATCTGTCTTTGTGTTTTTCTGAGGAGACATCAGACTGGAAAATACATAAATGACTGTGGTGGAGGGTCAGAGCCACTGGGGCAAAATTTTAAAGCATGAAACCTCTGCTGCTGATCCTTTTCAGCAGACATTTGTTAAGATGCCCTACAAATAAGAAAGCAAATTGTTTTACTTACCATATATCCTTACCTCACAAATAAACATATGTTTACTTACCATATATCCTTACCTCACAAACAAACATACTTGCCATATATCCTTACCTCACAAACAAACATACGTTGTGGACATGGACACACTGGTTTCCTTGGCTTCAAGACTTGATACAAATTTTCTGCAAGAAGTCTTTCCCAGTCTCACCCTGACCTCCATCCCACTGCTAATAGCCTCCCA
Organism: Potorous gilbertii; assembly: GCA_028658325.1. Taxonomy (NCBI): domain Eukaryota; kingdom Metazoa; phylum Chordata; class Mammalia; order Diprotodontia; family Potoroidae; genus Potorous; species Potorous gilbertii. Next base: position 4,210 of record JAQQSK010015156.1, read on the forward strand.
TAATCTTAAATGAGTTAAGATTTGTGAAGGATTTAACATAGTAGGTGTTCCAGAAATGCCTGTCATTGTATTTTTAATTTATCCTTTATATGATTTGTATGTACATAGCTGTTTGCATGTTATCTACCTTGTTAGAATGTGACCTCCTTAAGGGAAGGGAATATTTTTGTATTTCTTCATATCACTTAACATAGTGAGTGCATAATAAATATTCATTGACTGACAGGCTAAAAGTATGTAGCCCATGAAATGCTGAGAAACTAGCAGTAGAGCAGAGCTGAACTAGAGTAGGAAGAAGGCCAACCAGGCAGTGTTGGATGGCTACAATTCATGGAGCATTGTTAATTGGATGCCCTTGTGTTCCAGCTGATGGTCTCAGCAGGTTCTCAAGTCAAGAATTCATGCACCACTATCTGAGGTTCCAGCTGGTCTGTCTGTGCAGGTGTAGTTAAGTTATCTTTGAATGGATTGAGTTTTAAGACCTGGAATAACAAAGGCTCTCTGAATGGCTCCCCTGGGCACCAGTGAAGCTTGGTTTTTATACTTCCCTGCAGGCCAAAGCAACACCTAATTTCAACTCTGAAATCTTGCAATTTACTCATTTGTTGACATAGTTCAATCCATCTTTATAGAATTTCTTTATTATAAAATTCCAGTGATAGCCCCTGGCTAATCAAGTGAGTATAAGGAAAGGGTTGGGGGGGGGGTGATACTTGTGGGGGAGAATTCCTCTAATGGTCAAATGACTTATGTGTCTTATATGTGTTCCTTTTGTCCACTTCATTAGAATCTAAGCCCATTAAGGACATGTTCTCTGTCTCATCGGTCTTTGTGTTCCAGTACCTGCCACGTGCCTTGGCACAGAGTCAGCATTTAACAAATGCTTGTTGATAGATAAAACCAAATTTATTACAGACTAAGTTAGTTTACCTGGACCCTCAAAGGGGGCTATATGTTGAAGTGATGTATCTACTTATGTAATCTAGAGTAGAATGTTATTTAATTCATGTCGCCTCTCTCCTTTGTAGAAGCATCCATAGGAACAGAGAATCTCTAAATAAAATGAAGGAATTACCCCAGGACATGCTGCCATTACTGGCGATAGTCAACAGTAAAAATATTGGTTAATGTTTCCATAGCACTTTACAGTTTACAAAGAGGTTTTCTTGACTCACTGTCCTATGAAATAGAGAGGATAGGAATTAGTACTAGCTTAATTTTATTTATGAGGAAACCAAGAGTCTGAAATTGTCAATGGTAAATTACCAAAGTCATAGAGTGGATTCATCCATTGGAAAAGCAATTGGACTAAATGGCCTTGAAAATCTTTTCTAACTCCATGATTTTTCATTTTTGTGGTTTTATAATGACATCAAATTCTGTTCTCCTAATATGATATAAAATTACTTTTTATTTAAAAATGAAGATTATATTTGTATTCATAGTTTACTAGTTTATCATTCAGACTTATTACAAAGAGAATAACGATGTTAAAGAGGTAGGCCATGGTTTTCGGGGGAACAGTTGTTAAAAACTTTGTGTATTTCCCCGACGGCAATTTTCCATGTTCTGTTTTTCTTTTTTACTTCTGGGTCTAGTCCATTATTAGTCATCATTGCTGATGATTAGTGTTTATCCAAGGTATACAAACTGATGAACTGGTCCTGTGGGTGATTTGTCCAACTGCAGATCGTATTTTGTAGAATACACATTATTTTTCTGCTTGGTTTTCCCTGTTTAAATAGTTAAGCAAAATTCTTTTGATTGATTATGGATCTCCTTTTGGAGGCTCAGTAGTCTTCAGAGGATTGATTCAATTGAATCAAAGATATCTATAAATAGGATTATCTTAATGACCTTACAATCTATGTGGAATCTATCTTCAACTTGGATTTTCTGTTGGATCTCTTCCATGACGCTGAAGAAGACATGGTAGCATATACATTAGGTAAATATGTATCTCTCTTGCTTTATTTCTTATGTGATGTTAATAATCTAAAGGTTATTGAAAAAATATTATCTCTGCTTTTATATATTTTAAGGAATTTCATATAATTTTTACATAGGTGTAGCAGAACTTTGAGGAGAGGTTTTAAAATGGTACGTGATTCTTCTGGTCATTTATAATTGTGGGTAATGGCATACAATTGTTCCTAAAGAATTGAATCCGAAGATCACTCAAAGATGGGAAGGAAAGGAAATAAGCATTTATATAACACGTACTACGTGCCAAGCACTTTAAAAATATTACCTCATTTTATCCTCATACTAGCGTTGTGAGATAAGTACTGAGATTGTCCCCATTTTTCAATTGAGAAAACTGGGGCAAATAGAAGTTTTAGTGACTTGCCCAAGGTCACAAAGTTAGCATGTATCTGAAGCCAGATTTGAACTCAGGTATTCCTGGACTCCAGACTCAGTATTTTATTATTGATGCCACCTACCCCTCAAAAGAGAAGTGAATAGGGGATATGAACATTACATAATAGATTGCAAACTAAGAATTATGCAGGAGAAATGGAGGAAAGGATGTGATTAAGGAATTTTCATGTTTGATTAAAAAATAAGATGGGCTGGTCACTTGGTAAGAATAAGGAATAAAGGATGTGTGCCTCATGAGCTGTTGAGAGAATATGAGAAAGGCCATACTCAGTGACAATCTTATGGGAAAACATGGACAAATCATACCACATGGATCCATATGAAAGATTGTAATCTGCATCTTTGAAGAGAATACTGACACTGATGAGATTACAGATACCAGGAATATTAGGAGCCAGATTAAGCATAGTACGAGGAGATGGAAACAAATGTTTGGCCAAATGAGAAACAATCAAAAGTCAAACACTGTCCTCAGATTATTTCCCCCACTGAACTGCTGTAGGTCCTGAGTTTATCATATATTTTGGGTGAAGACAAAAGTCCCCTGTTAAAGATACAAATACCCGTTGTAGGGATAGTCATTAATCAATCCATTATTAGCTATTAATATCCTAGTAAAAATTAGTTTCTAAGGCCCCTCCGTCATGTCACAAATAACTTTTGGGGTTGGATGGCAAAGAAAGAAACACTGAGAATTTGGCCCTGCCAGGGGGTCAGGCATGGATGAGAGAATACCAAACACAGATCATCTATTTAACCACTTTGCCTAAGGGCTATCACTGATTATTACCGTGAATAATAAAAGAAAATGGCTCAAATTCCATTAGTACCTTGGCTCTAGCCAGTAAAGAGAGTGAGCTGTAGAGAGGGATGCCATTATAAGTCATTATGTTTTATGTTCAGAAAATGAATACATTGATGTTTGTAGCAAAGGAGAGACCAAGCCAACTCTAGCTGGTCCTCTTGAGGAAAATAATGAACTGATATTCATTCAGAAAGTGCTACATGCCCTCAGAATCTAGCCCTTAAGATCACCTCTCAAGTATTCGTGTGTAAATGGAGCACTTTCCTGAAACAATTCTACCTAGTTTTCATGAGATTTAAAGCCAGTAGGGACTTCAGAGGTCATCTGGTCCAATTCCTTCTTTTGGTAAGTGAAGAAATGGAGGTTTGGAACCAGGGAGGTATAGTGACTGAGCTTGGCATCCAAGGACCTGGTCTTGAATTCGGGCCCCTTTCCTTACTACCTCTGTGACATGGAACAAATTACAGAACTTTTCTTGGAATCACATTTACTCACAAGACTTGAAGGGGTTAGATGAGGTGATGATTTCCAAGGAAACGTCTAGCTTTAAATTTATCTTCTTATGTTCCTAAGAACCTCTACTAAGGCTCACATGTCCTATTGCAAAACCAGTGCTCTTTTGAGGTTTTCATTCAAAAACCTCTTGGTGTTTATCTGTAACCCTGTCACTGCTCTGCTCTCGATGTGAAAACATTGGGAGAGCAGGCTAACCCGAGATAGGGAGACTCTGGAGATGATTTACTGTTCTAGGAGGTTTACATTTTTCTTTTTGACTTTATAATTTTCCTATTTATTTCTATGTGCCAAGAAATATTCATTTCAAATCGTGATGAAATCTATATTTCCTTTCCCCACAAGTTTAGGAAACATTCTTGTGTCTTGGAAGTCTACTCATGCCCTGACAGTCTCCTGGGTCTAGGTTTATTGGCCAAAAACTATTTCTTTTTTTCTTCTACTTTTTAAAATTAATTTTTCATTGTGTACTTAACAACCACCAACAAACACAAACACTTCGATATACAAAGAACAAGAAAGCAGACAGTATAAGAAACTCTTGTGGATGAGACAAGAAAACTTGTTTATTTGAAAAGAGAAGTGATAAGGCTAATGTATAGATGTAGACACTGCAGACTGGAACTGTTCTGTTTAGCTATGGCTACTTGCCAGTGGGCAGCAAGACCAATCCCTGAGTACTTTAGACCAGAAGATGTTGAGTTGATTCTGGGTGATAAATATATGCTTTCCGGGTTATTCCTCTCCCTTTCCATATTGTTCAGTCTAGCCAAAGGTGCTAGGTAACACAAAGATTTTCAAAACTACCTAACATTGATATCTGGTTTAATCCAACAAATACCAAGTAAGCACCTATGTATGCGTTACTCTGCTAGGTACTGGGAAAACAAAGAAAAAGACATGAAAGAGACCTTGCCCTCAAGGAGTTTATATTTTCTAAGAATGAGAATTTCTCAAAGGCATTACAAATAGGCAAAAATGCCAAGGTAATAAACTTCTGATAGGACAAGTATAAGTAAATCTGTGTTTTTTGAGACTTGTAAGTAATATCTCTTAATTGAAGGGCTTTTCTTATTGCTCATGATTTCCTACAACTTACTGACAAATGTGTTCCTGCTTATATCTGAAACATCTCCCAAAATCTTTCCTCCTTTGTGAGTGTTCTCTCTAATCTCTTGTCTCCATCCTTTCCTGACCCCCTCAGCTCTCACCTTTCAGTTAGTTGTTACAGTAAAAAAAAGTAGCTAATAAATTAATCCTCTTGAAACCAATAAGTAGTAACTATTTGATGTGCTATCCCTCCAAGAATTTTTCTTTAAACAATTGGAAAACATGGAAAAGATCTGTGAGGATTTTTGCAACATTTTTTTCTCAACCATTGGGAGAGGAATCATTAGACTCGGAATACACGGCCAAGACATGAGAAAGGAGAAACAGTACTACAGAAAACCAAGATGCTTCTGCACTGAGCCCAGTCTACAGAAAGGTGTATGCTGAAGGGAGCATAATCCAGAGGGTGTTGAGAGATCTGTTCTTACTATACATCTGCAAAAGGGAAGATTGCCAGAAATTTGAGGAAAATATGGTCATTGTAACTGGGATCATTGCGGTTATATTTTGAGTAGACCTGTGATTTGATTAGTGTAGGGTTTGCCCAGGAACTCCCCCTACTAATAAGAATTAAGGATCTGCCAATTTAGAGGGTTGTTGGGAGCGCCGAAAGGTTTTTGCCTTGGATTACACAGTCAGTAGGTATCATAGGCAGGATGTAGGCTTAGTTTTTCCTGGCTCTGATCACTGTGTAGCACTGTCTCTAATGGATATTAATCCTACCAAAAATGTGATCGAAATCTCAATAACTACCTACTCACATGCCTGCTTTCCCATCGCTACAAAATCTTGGTGAGAATAAATTACACACATATTGAGGTCATTATTAACAAAGATATGAGAAGAGAAGAGTCTAGTCATTCACAAACAGCAGTCTATGACAGATCCTATCTTTACTGTCATTCAATTGACGGAAAAAGTGTAGAGAATGCAAGACTCCACTGTGTCTATTGTTTGTGAACTATTAAAAGAAATTTGTTTCTGTAGAGGCTCTCCTCCACCAAGGTGTGGCCAACGGGACTATGTTAAGTTCGTGAGGTATTTTGTTAAATACACAACAAAGATAACTTGATTCTTAATATCAAATGAGTCATAAAATAATGACCTCAAAGGTGTCATTATCAGGGTGGATTTCTCATCTCTATTTGCCCCTCACCCTACCATTGACTTATTTGCCAGATGTACTTCTTGGAATAAATGTTCCTTTTTCACTCTAGGAGGTAGTATGAAGGGTTCTATAATTCTCTTTATCTTTCGGTGAGCTCCAAGTGCCCATCTAGAGACAATACTTCTGGCAAAATCCCTATGTTGAATCTATCGATATATCTTCTCTGAAGATGTTTCCTTCTCAGTTGATTCTTCCCAACTATATTCCCAATGAATACACCACACCTAGAAATGAGAATGTTTATTACTTTTTATCAAAGCAGAGTAAACATTTAAAACAAATAAAAGGTACCCCTTCCCATACCCAGTGGAAAGGGTTTCTGGCTCCCATGAAGAAACTCAGGAGGAGGAAAGTGATATAGGATTTGCTCCTTGTGGTCTATGTTGGAGTGGGGAGGGTTTCAATCAAACATAGCATCTGTCTTGTAATACCTAGTACCCAGCTGGCTCAATCATTCTATATCCAAGAGCCTTGGGCCTTTTTTTGTGTGATGATTGCCTGTGCTCTGCCTGTGCTCCCATGCTCTCACCTCAACATGGCTTCCTGCGCCTCCTTTTTGTCCAGCTCTCTGTGGCTTCCATCTCTTTCCTTTTCTTCCTACTCATCTCGTCAGGGGCTGTGTTCTTGAGTCTCTCTTCTGATTCAATGAAATAACTCATTTTGACTCTGATCATTTTATAACCTTTGTCTA
>JAQQSK010015157.1:0-10878 GCA_028658325.1 Potorous gilbertii
GGAAGGAGTATATCAGAACTGCAGGAAGATCAATTTGACAGGTAAGTGAAGGATAGATTGGAATTGTTTAAACTTACTCTCTTCAGGGACCTTCTGTGTATAAGAGAAGAAAGTGCCCTTGGGATGAGGGGAATTTTTTTTGAACTTTATTTTTTCCATTCCTTCTTAGAAATTTTTTATTTTTAAAAATTTATTTAGTATTTTATTTTCTCTCAAGTACATGTAACAATATCTTTTTTTTTCATTCAGTAAGTTTTTATTTAGCATTTACTATGTGACACACTCTGTCAGGTACCAGAAATACAAAGATTGAAAAGTTAATGTTTTCCCTTCAAGAAGCTTATGTTCTTTTCTATTTGAAAGAAACAACATGGACACCACAAAGTAAATAAAAATATGACATATGCATAAAGTAACTTCCCAAGAAGACAATAGTTCCTGATGAGGATCAGAATAGGTCTCAGGACCTCAGAATCTTCATTATGACATGTGCTACTTATGCAGTAAGGCTACTTCCTTGGAGAAGAGCAGAATTTCCCCACCATTTACAAGTTGTGCATTCATTTATAATTTATATTTAAAATGTTCTTCAAACTCTTCTTTTTTGTTGGTAAGGCAACTACCTACTTTTTCTATCTTCCTTCCCCTACTCAGTATTCTGACATACAGTAGGCTCATCTTTAAGTCATAGAATCTTAGAGCTGAGAGATCTCTGATTACTCAGTCAAATCATAGTCCTTCACATACTTGAGAATATCTACTGTGCCTCATAGGTCTTTTCTCCTCCAGGTCCGTCATGTGCTATTGTATCTAGTATCTTCTCTCCGCTGGGTGCTCTCCATTGTATTCCTTCCTAAAATGTGTTGCTTAGTAGACCTCTGAAGCCCATAGACTGGAAAACAATAGGTTCCACCCAAGCTCCCGACTCTCCTGGCTTAGAGTGATTATTAATAGTAAATGTTTCCTTTTATCTCCAGCTTGATTTAGTTATTTTTTTTTATTTACTCATTAAAGGGGCCATTCCATGACTACTTTTTTTGATGTTTATTTATTTATTTTATGTATTCAACATTCATTTCCACAAAATTTTGAGTTCCAAATATTCTTTCCATTTCTCCCCTCTCCCACCCCAAAATGCGATGCATTCTGATTACCTCTTCCCCCAATCTGCCCTCCCTTCTGTCAAAGCCCTCCATTCCCTTATCCTCATCTCTCTTTCTTGTGGGGCAAGATAGATTTCTATACCCCATTACTTATATCTCTTATTTCCCAGTTGCATACAAAAACAATTTTCAACATTAGTTCCTCAAACTTTGAGTTCCAACTTCTCTCCCTCCCCACCCATGCCTACTGAGAAGGCAAGCAATTCAATATAGGCTATATGTGTAGTTATGCAAAAGACTTCCATAATAGTCATGTTGTATAAGACTAACTATATTTCTGTCTGTCCTTTCCTGCCCCACGTTGATTCTATTGTCTCTTTTGACCTTGTCCCTCCCCAAATGTATTTACTTCTAATTACTGCCTGCTCGCATTTGTCCTCCCTTCTATCATCTCCACCACCCCACTTATCCCATTCTCCCCAACCTTCCTATATTGTAAGATAGATTTTCATACCAAATTGAATATGCATGTTATTCTCTCCTTAAGCCAAATGTGACGAGAGTTTCACTTTTTCCTTCTTACCTCCCTGCTTTTCCCCTCCATTGAAAAAACTTTTTCTTGCCTCTTTTATGAGAGGTAATTTGCTCCATTCTGTTTCACCCTTTCTCCTTGCAATATATTCTTCTCTCACCTCTTAATTTTATTTTTTTAGATATCATCCCTTCCTATTCAACTCACCTTGTGCTCCGTGTCTATATGCCTATATGTATATATATAATATATATGTATTTACATATATATGTGTGTATGCATGTATGTATATAATCCCTCCAAATACCCAAATATTGAAAAATGTTTCAAGAGTTACAAATATTACCTTTCCTTATAGGAATGTAGATAGTTCAACTTTACTAAGTCCCTTATGATTTCTTTTTCATGATTACCTTTTCATACTTCTCTTGAGCTTGAAAGTCAAATTTTCTATTTAGATCTGGTCCTTTAATCAAGAATACTTGAAAGTCCTCTATTTCATTGAATGGCCATTTTTTCCCCCTGAAGTATTATACTCTTTTTCTGGGTAGGTGATTCTTTGTTTTAATCCTAGTTCCTTTGACTTTTCGAATATCATATTCCAAGCCCTTTGATCCCTTAATGTAGAAGGTGCTAGATTTTTGGTTATCATGATTGTATTTTCACAACACTTGAATTGTTTTTTTTCTAGATGCTTGGCATATTTTCTCCTTTACCTAGAAACTCTGGCATTTGGCTGCCATATTTTTAGGAGTTTCTCTTTTTGGATTTTTTCCAGAAGTGATCAGAATGTCAGGGCAGTTTTCCTTGATAATTTCATGAAAAATGATGTCTAGGTTCTTTTTTTCATCAGGGCTTTCAGGTAGTTACATAAATTTTAAATTGTCTCTCGTGGATCTATTTTCCAGGTCAGTTGTTTTTCCAATGAGATATTTCACATTATCTTCTATTTTTTTTCATTCTTTTGTTGTGTTTTGTAATTTCTTGGTTTCTTATGAAGTCATAAGCTTCCATCTTTTCCATTCTAATTTTTAAAGAATTATTTTCTTCAGTGAACTTTGAATCTCCTTTCTCATTTGGCTAATTCTGCTTTTTAAAGCATTCCTCTCCTCATTGACTTTTTGAACCTCTTTTGTCAATTGAGTTAACCTATTTTAAAGGTGTTATTTTCTTCAGTATTTCTTTGGGTGTCCTTTAACAAACTATTTTCTTACTTTGCATGATTTTCTTTCATTCCTCTCATTTCTCTTTCCAATTTTTCCTCCACCTCTCAACTTGATTTTCAAAATCCTTTTTGAGCTCTTCCATGATCTGAGACTGTTGAATATTTGTTTTGGAGGTTTTGGACACAGAAACCTTGACTTTCAGATCTTCCTCCCGTGGTATGCATCGTTCTTTCTCATCTGAAAGATGGAAGAAAACACCCGTTCACCAAGTAAGTATCCTTCTATAGTCTTATTTATTCCTCTTTCTTGAGCATTTTCCCAGCCAGTTACTTGACTTTTGATTCCTTTGTCAAGATGAGGGTATACTCTGGGGACCTGTAATTTCTCAGTTCCTCGAAGGTGGCACAATCAAGGGAGAGGAGTTTACTCTTCTCCTGTCCAGTGCTCCGATCTGGGAGCTACCATAAACTTTTCTGCCCAGAATCTGTAAGTAGAATTCTCTCTTCAGAGTCTCTACCATCTTGACCATGTCAGCCAGCGCTCCTCAAACCAGGGCCACCACTCAGGGCTGAGATCCATATCAGCTGCTCAATTCTCCCAAGGTCTATAGGCTGAACACTCCAAAAATGGAAGCTGCTACTGCAGTTGCTGCTGCCTTTGAGGCCAGACCATGTTCCCTTGTCCCCCAGGTGAAAGAGTAATCTCACTGATCTTTGAAGCTGTCTCTGCCATTTGTGTGTTGAACAGTTTGGGAAATGCAGCTGCTATCTGGGATTCTGCACTCCATCCTGCTCCAAGCCTATCCCTGCTGCAGGGCCATAGCCAGGCTGTGCTCCACTCTGGGTTTGGGGCAATAGACCTTTCCTGTTGACCTTCCAGGATGCTTTGGGCTGGAAATCTCTTTCCTTCTGTCATTTTGTGGCTTCTGCTCTTGAATTTGTTTGGAGTCATTTTTTACAAGTTTTTATGAGCTCTCTGGGGAGCTTCTACAGGACTGTCATTTTACTCCACCATCCTGACTCTGCCCCCATTTGTCACAACAATTTTTACCATTAAATTTTAAAACTATAAGTCTCACATTCTCTCTCTCTCTCCCCACTCTCCTCATTGAGAAGGCAAGCAATTTAGCATAGATCATATAAGTAGATCTATTACCATATTAGTCAAGGTGTAAAAAAAAACACAGAGCAAAAAATCCTTAAAAGAAATAAAGTCAAATGTGTATTTCAATCTTCATTCAGATACCATTGGTATGGAAAGTATTTTTTCTTTATGAGGCCTTCATGATTATCTTGTATCACTGTTTCACTGAGAATAGCTAAGTCCTTAATGGCTGATCATCTTACAATGTTGTTGTTACTTTATACACAGTACATTTCACTTTGCATCTGCTCATGTAAGTTTTTCAACACTTTTTTGAGAGTGTTCTGCTCATCATTTCTTCCATCACAGTCATATACCACAGTTTGTTCAGCCCTTCCCCAAGTGATGAGCATCTTCCCAATTTCCAACTCCTTGTTGCCAGAAAAGAGCTGCTATAAATATTTCTATAAATACAGGTCCTTTTCTCTCTTTTTTTTTTCTTTTTTTCTGGATATAGACCTAGTAGTGGCACTGTTAGGTCAAAGGGTATGCACAATTCTATAGGGATACTTCTAGGAACCTGTAAGTTTTCAGTTCTTCCAAAGTGATATGATGTAAGGGGAGTTGTTTACTATTCTCCTGGCCTGTGCTGTGCTCTGTGCATGACCACAAGCACTCTTTTCTGCCCTGGAACCATGATTAGGGTCTCTGCTCCACTGTGACTTCAAGTTCCAATATGCTCACCTCCACACCCTAGAACTGCCACCCACAACTACCACCCAGATCTGAGTATGGGCAAAGCAACAGAGTTCTGCCCTCAGTGCCAACAAAGAGACCCCTATAATCTTCTTCTAACAAGTTGTTTGACCAATTTACCACCCATAGTCTGAGATCTCCAGAAGTAGCCTTTGCTGCTGCTTGATACAGTAGCTTCCAGGGACTCCTCCTGGTTTGCTGGAGCCCATTTTGCATTGGTGCAGCTGGTGCTGAACAGTGCTCCACTCTCACTCAGGTGCAACAGATCTTTCCTACCAACCTTCTCAATTGTCCTTGGTTAGAAAATTCACCTGGAACAGGGAGACTTCAGAGAGGCCTGGAAAGACTTATATCATCTGATGCTGAGCATAAGGAGTAGAAACAGGAGAACTTTCCACACAGCAACAACCACCGTGTTCAAGGATTTTTTCTGGTAGACTTAGAACTTCCTTGCAATGCAAAGACTTAAAAAATTTCCAGTCGTCTTTTAAGGCAAAATGCCTTCCACATCCAAAGAAAGAACTATGGAATTCAATCACAGATTGTAGTAGATAATTTTCTTTTGTATTATGTTTTGGTTTGTTGTATGATTTCTTCCTTTCATTCTGATTTTTCTATACAACATGACTATGGTGAAAATGTATTTAGTAGGAACATACGTGTAGAACCTATATAAAATTATATTCTGTCTCAGGGAGGGAGGGAATAGGTGGGGGGTAGGGAGGTGGAGGGAAGGAAAGAAAAAAATCTAGGTTGTATATTAGTGGAACATTGGAAATAAAAAAATAAAATAAAATTATTTCACACCATTCTTTTATGGGTTCTACCAGTTTAGAAGTTGTTTTATGACATTATTTATAGGTGTTCAGTGGAGTTCTGGGGAGAGTCCAGGCAAGTTGTTGTATTTTCTCCTGCATGTTGGCCCCACTTCTAAGTATCTTTTTTTTATAGAAACTAATGCAGTTTTATGCATTGATTGAAACTGGAGAAAACACTGGACAACTAATGTTTGAAGTAAGCCTTTGAAAGGAAGGTACTAATTGTCAAGGGACAGCTAGGAGGTACAGTGTATAGAGTACCAGCGCAGGAGTCAGGAGGACTTGAGTTCAAACTTCACCTCAGACACTTGAAACTCACTAGTTGTATGAGCTTGGGCAAGTCACTTAATCCCAATTGACTCCTCCTGAGTCATCTCTAGTCATCCTGATGATTATGTGGTTATTGGATTCAGATGACTCTGAAGGAGAAGTGAGGTTGGTGACCTGCACAGCCTTCCCTCACTCAAAACAAAGTCAAGTGCAAGTCATGTCATCATTTCTCTGAAGGCATGGTCTTCTTTGGCAGCAAAGGATGAACACACACACACAAACTAATTATCAATCAGAGCAAATTGAACAAGCTATGATCATCTCAAGAGAAAAATCATAAAATATTATATATAATTCTCCGAATATGATTAATTACATTGTTAGGCTTATAATCTAACTGAAGAAAATAAGATTTGTGTATAATGTATCTATGTGTATGTTTGTATATATGTGTGTGTATATATATGTGTGTGTGTGTGGGTATGTGTTCAGATACACACAGAAACATTTGAACACCCAAGAGAACACAGGAAAATACAGATAGTTAAGCCCAAACAGCAAGCATCTCCTACAGAACAGGAAATATAATTTATCACTATGGAATGAGATTGAGTAGGACAAAGTTTGACTCATTTCTCTTTTAAGATAGCACATAGTACAGGTTGAAAATTTTGACTTCCTTGTGTAACACATAGGTCAGTAAATGAAATATCTATCACAAAGTAATGAAAATGAATGAAAGCCAACATGGACTGATTGATATATACAGGCTAACAGATGACTATGTGACTATATAAATTGTTGAAATGGCTGGAAACAAATTCGATCACTCAGAAGCAGCTTAAGGGTATGAAGGAAGGAGGAAGAACAAATCTTTTTGGTAAATCAAGAGAAAATAACTGGGAGTAATGGGATGAAATTGAGTAAAGGAAATTTTTGAGTGAATGTATGAGAAGAAATAGCTCAGGTGGGTCTATTAGTTGGACAAATTGTTTCCTTTGGGAAATAATGAAAAGCCCCATCATTTGAGCCATTTAAGTAGACCTGACAAAGGAGTGGATATAGAAGCAATCCTTTGCTCACAAAGGTAGAGAAAATTTTAACTACATAACATAGAGCAGTACAAAAATTTCTAATGCACTAGATGCTTTGGCTTCCAGACTCTTTATCCTCCTTTCCTCAGGAAAAGTTAATAGACAGCTAACCTGGCCCTTTGGAATATGACTTCTACTGCTACTGATAACAGTAACTACTTTATCAATCTTTCATTTATCTACTGCATATATTTCTATGCAGGACATTTACATTTATCATGATATTTCAAAAATGTAAAATATTCTACAAATGATGTTTTTGGTATATTTCTGCATATTTTGAATTTAGTTTCTAAAGTTATTAAAATAACTTCTATAAGTTATATATAGCTTGAAATTTTTATTTTTTAAATAAAATGCAGTTTATTGAGTGCTTATTATATACATTTGATAGATTGAAATTGAAAAGTCAGTTCATTATGTTAATATCTGAGTACATATATTTAGAACAGCCCCTATCAAGAAAAATAAGTTGGAACCAGAATTGAATATGAGCTTAAGAATAGACTATATGATGTTAGGGAAATGGTATAGAATTGAAATTTTCAAAATTATTTAGAATTACTCTAGTAACTCTAGTTTCTGGCAGACACAAAACCAGGAAGCTCCAATGACTTTAATTTTTTTTCTCAGTACTATGATACAGATATTACAGTGGTCACACTGGCAATCCAATGTAATCAGTAAGTAGCACAACTAGAAATGACATTTGAGTAGGAAGGGAAGTGATTTGTCCAGGATTAGATAGCTGCTTAGTGGTAGACCCAGTTGTAAAACCCAGATCTGACTGATAATCTCTTATTTTTTGACTATGTACTATCATTTTCATTTAACTCTCTTCTGACTCATTTTTAAATTTTCAAGTGTAGCTAGCAAAGTTTTACATATATTGAATAGCAAAGTAATATAATATAGAAAGATATGATACATTATAATATAATGTAATGAAGTGCACTATATTATGGTACAGTTTAGGGAGAGCAACAGGGACTAGGGCAGTAGAGAACTTCTATCTTGGAAATCCCTCTAACAAGGTAGGCTTCTGTCTTATTTGGAATTTATGATACTAAATCATGGCTTGGAACATTGAGAAATTAAATGACATGTCCAGCATCACGTAACATATTTCAAAGGCAAGATTTGAACCCAATTCTTTCTGGTTCTGACCCCAGCTCTCCATCTAATTTCTCACACTGCTTCTCAGATACAATATAGTATATCATAATGTAATAAGATACAATAGAAAACAACACAGCATAGCACAGTATGGTTTAGTATAACAAAATATGATGTAATATAATGGGACAATATATACCACAAACTAATTAAGCACTGACTCCTTTCTCAAAACTGTACAAGGTGTTGGGGGAAAACAGTCAGTTTTTATCAATAGAGGTAGTTGTGTTCTATAAAGTTGCCTTGACCACTTAATTAGTGAATACTGAATCCTTACTTTTGGGGGAATGTAGAGTTAGTTTCCTATGAGTTTCTGGTCACATCATTTACCTTAGCACATTTCCAAGCAGCCTCACATATGGATTGGTGAATCTCCCTTTTCTTTTTCTGGATGTATTACATTTCTGAAACATTGGCATTGAACTCACAGGCAACAGTAGCATAATTTGTGTATAGATGAAACTAGCATAGGTATTTTAAATTTAGGAACACCTAAAAACACTCAAACATTATGCTGTGGGGGGGCATTGCAAGTAGCAAAATAAACAAAAAAGTACAAAAATGCAAAGAAGTACACACCTAGACTACAAAAGGACACTTATTTATAGTATGAGAACTAAGCCAGCAAAGCAGAGAGTTGCTTTGTGCAATCTTAGCTGGAAACAGGGGTATGTTGGGTTACTTGAACTACTTTACTTCTCTACATGTGTACAGGAAGGACAACAAAACATGATGAGTAATGACTGCAGGGTTACAAATAAATTTTAGCAAGTGGACAATTTCATATTTCTTCTCCAACGACTCTTTTCTCTCCCCCACTCCCATTGTGGATCTAGATTATCCTCCCTATGGACTGTACCCAGAAGGGAAATTAATTTTAATAACCACTACAGAATCAATCCTCCCCCCTTCTGTGAGCATCCCAGTTCCCCTAGAAAATTAGATGGTCTTAAAAATTTGTAATAATGGCTTAAATGTTTTGGGTTCCCTCCAATAAGAATTAGAGTTGGTAGAGAGGGCTATTCCAATTAAATCTTCAGTGTCTGAACAACTCATGAGAGTAGGCTAGTTTTATTAATCAACGTCATGGCTAAGTCCTTTCTTATTTTCTCTAAGTCTCAAATTTCCCATACGTAAAATGGGGCTTATATGAGCTCTCCTATCAGACTCAGATAGATAGTGATTCCAATGAAAGACTGTACATAAAAGTTGTAATAAATTCTGACGGTGTATGAACATCATCACCCATCACTATCACTACCCCCCACCATTAATGGTTTTCATCATCATACTTTTCCTCCTTTTCTACCTCCTCTTCATTTTCTTCTTTGTCCTCATCTTCCTCCTAATATTCATGAGGAAGAACACTACTACTACCATTACTACTACCACTACTTCTACCACTACTGCTACTACTGCTACTATAACTACTACTACTACTGCTACTACTACTATTACTACTACTGCTGTTGCTGCTGCTGCTACTAATACTACTAGTACAAATTACATTTGAAGATAAAACAATGCATAAGGGTAAGGAAATGAGCCAGTAGCTAGGAAATAGAGAGAAGTAGCTTTAATTACATTAACTATTGCTGTAACTCCCCCATATTCACCTGATAATAGTCATAACCTCCCAAAAATCCTGGAATAGCAGAAACCAATAAAATATGGGGGAAACAATCTTTTAACCTGAGAAACTTGGAAGATTGGCAAGAAAATTTTGTCTCACTAGGGTAAAAGGGGAGAATATTTGTGGACAGAAATTAATCCAGCAAGTCAACAGAAATTCCCACCTCAACAAACCAGTGAGAGAAGCTGAACCTACTGTGGTGGAGCAGGCAAATGTCAACTCCAGGACTCTCCTCTGTGCATTATTATAGCAACAGAGACGAACAAACTCTATATCAGAGAAACACCATATGCTTCAGCAATGCCAGAGACAAAGAAGCATCTTTTAGCAGTCAGACCTTCATGTGCTTTAGTGTAGCCCTGGGAAATGCAGAAACACTCTACAGGGTCTCAGCAAATGTCAGACACCACAACTAGGACCTCAACTAAGCAATGGGTAAGCTGTCATGCCCCCAAGGCCTCCAGAAGTGCCAACCAACACAACACAAGACACTGGGGCCTCATGGCAACATCAGCAGAGGATCAGACAAGCAACAAGGGCCTGCAGCCCCACTGGCACAAGAAGCCTGAGACAGTGCCCATTCTACCCTGGGAAAAGAAATAAAATTTAAAAGAAAAGAAAAAAGCAACAGCAAAAAAACCAGATTATCAAAAACAGAACAACAACAAAAAGAATCTGACCATTGCAATTTATTGTGACAGGGAAGAAAGATCAAGACACAAACTTAGAAGAAGACAACAATGTCAAAACACCTATAGACAAAACTACAAAGAAAAATGACAAGTGATCTCAAGTCCAGAAAGAACTCATGTAAGAACTCAAAAAGGAACTTAAAAATCATACGAGAGAGGTAGAAGAAAAAATGGAAAAAGCAAGGGGAGTGATGCAAGAGAATTATGAGAAAGGGTCAATAGCTTGGAAAACTGCTTAAAAAGTAGCCAATTCCATGGAAAAGTCCAAAAAACCACTAAAGAAAACAACTCTTCAATGAGTACAATTGGCCAAATGGAAAAGAAAGTACAAAAGATAATTAAGAAAATGAGCAACTTAAAAGTTAGAATTGAGGAAGAGAAAGCTGATGTCTCTATGACAAATCAATATTAAATCAAATTCAAAAGAATGATAAAATGGGGGGGCGGAGCCAAGATGGCGGAGTAGAAAGACTCACATTTGCTAGCTCCGTATCCACAGCCCATAGATCTCCTGTAAAAAGTACTCCTGACAAATTCTGAAACAGTGGAAGCCAC
>JAQQSK010015158.1:0-10877 GCA_028658325.1 Potorous gilbertii
TTCATTAGGCTCTTTGATATTCTGGACCTTTTGTTTTTCCA
This sequence comes from Potorous gilbertii, assembly GCA_028658325.1. Taxonomy (NCBI): domain Eukaryota; kingdom Metazoa; phylum Chordata; class Mammalia; order Diprotodontia; family Potoroidae; genus Potorous; species Potorous gilbertii. The sequence continues at coordinate 42 of JAQQSK010015158.1, forward strand.
AATAAATTTTGATATTATTTTATCCAGCTCTAGAAAATAATTATCTGATAGTTTAATTGGTATGGCACTAAATAGGTAAATTAATTTAGGTAGAGTTGTCATTTTTATTGCCATAAAAATAAAAAAAATATAATAAGACACAAACTTTTGTAATAAACACTCATTATTTGAGAAAAACTACTGTAAAACAGTATGGCAGAATCTAGGGGTACACCAACATTTCCCAGTGTATATCAAATAAGGCAAAAATGGGTACGTTATCTACACTTAAAGGGTGATAATGTAAGCAAACTAAGAGAACATGGAAAAAAATCTGTCAATTTTATGAATAAGACAAGAATTTGGGACCAAAGAAGATATAGAGAGCAATACAAAATGCAAAATAGACAATTTTGATTATATAAAATTAAAGAATTTTGCATGGGCAAAACCAATGAAACAAAAATTATCATGAAAGTAGAAAACTGGAAAAGTATTTTTTGAAATAAATAACACTGATAAAGGCCTCCTACCTCAGACATATTGAGAACTGAGTCATATCTAGAACAATACCCGTCATTCCCCAGTTGATAGTCGAAGGACATGAATGGTTTTCAACCAAAAAACTGAAAGCTATTGATAGTCATATAAAAAAATATTCTCAACCACCTTTGATAAGATAAGTATAAATTAAAAAAAAACTGAGCTCAAATCTGTCAGAGTTGTTAATATGACACAATAAAGGAAAATGTTGGATGTTGGAGGAGATATGGGAAAACTAGGACACTAATGGACTGCTGGTGGAATTGTGAACTGATCCAATCCTTCTTGAGAGCAATTTGAAACTCTATCCAAAGGACTATACAATTGCCTATACATTTCTCTCCCTCCCCCACCCCCTAGTAATATTACTGCTAGGTCTATATCCCAAAGATATCCAAAGTAAAGTGAAAGAAACTACTGGTACAAAAATATTTTTAGCAGTTGTTTTTTGTGGAGGTTAAGAAATGGAAATCAAAGTGATTCTGTCAGTTGGGGAATGGCTGGTTGATTGTTGTCTTTCATTCTCAAAGGGGGACAATATCACTATGCTTAAGTCAAGTTTCAATGTGTCTGATTGTGGCTGATCAGACCAATATGAGCCCAGACTGTTATACTGCAGGTTGGGCACAAATAGTGCATGTGAGTATTTAAAGTGGATACTCTAAATTTTTGCATCCTGCATTTCCTTTCAACATTTTCCATTCTGCTCTGCTCATAGAGCACTACACCTTCTCTGATGTGGGCACTCCATGCTGAGTGGTCTTGTGCCAGTGTCCCCCATGTCACACAATCAATTTCAAAGATCTTGAGAGAGACCTTGAGAGTGTCCTTGTATTATTTTTTCTGACCACCCTTTGATCACTTGCCCTGTGTGAGTTCTCTGTAAAATAGTCTTTTTGGCAAGCATATGTTTGCATTTAAACAACCTGCCTAGCTTGTCAGAGTTGCACTCTCTGAAGCAGAGTTTGAATACTTGGCAGTTTAGTTCAAGTAAGGACTTCAGTGCCTGGTACCTTATCCTGTCAGGTGATCTTCAGAATCCTCCTAAGACAATTAAAATACAAAGAATTCAATTTCCTGGCATGGCTCTTATAGACTGTCCATGTTTCAAAGGCATACAACAATGAGGTCAACACAATAGCTCTGTAGACCTTCAATTTGGTAGTCACTCTAATACCTCTTCTCTCGCAAAATTTCCTTGGGAGCCTCCAAAACACAGAGTTCTGGCAATGCATGCATCAACCTCATTATCAATGTGCACATCCCTGAAAATTACACTACCAAGATAAGTGAACTTATCCACAGCATTCCAAACTTCTCCACTGATGGTGTCACATATGGATGGTGTGGTGATTGCTGATGAAGCACCTGTATTTTCTTGGTGTCCATTGTTAGGTCAAAATTAGCATAAGCAGCAGAGAATTAAGCAATATCTTTTTTGCATCTCAGCTTCAGAGGCTGTGTTAAGTGCATAATCATCTGCAAACAGAAAATCATGCACCAATACTTCCTCCACTTTGGTCTTGACTTGTAGTCTTTTCAAATTGAAGACTTTAGTATCTGTGAAATAGCTGACTTTAATGCCGTGTTCATAGTCATTGAAAGCATGTGACAACATGGCTGAAAACATTATGCTAAAAATCATAGGAGCAAGCACATATCCCTGTTTCAATCCACTGGTGCCTGGGAAGGCACAAGAGCATTGTCCATTGTCTAGAACCTAGGCAAACATGTCATCATGCAATTGATGTACAATGTTGATGAACTTCTCTGGGCAACCAAATTTTGACACATTTTTCCATAAGCCCTCGTGACTAACAATATGAAAAGCTTTGGTCAGGTCTACAAATGTTGTTTAGAGAACTTAGTTATGGTCCTGGTATTTCTCCTATGGTTGTTGAGCAGCAAATACTATACTTGCTGTTCCTCGACCATTTCTGAAGCCACACTGGCTCTCAGGTAACTGCCCATCTTCCAGGTGAAGGATCATCCTATTAAGGAGGACTTTGTCAAGAATCACATCCTATTGTGAGTGTTGCAGGACAATCTGTCTTCTTTACCTTTATAGAGAAAGACAATGGAGTCATTCTTGAACTCCTGGGGGATACCTTCCTCTTGCTATATAACCTTGAAAATTTTAATCAGTTTTTATGAGGAATGGACCCTTTACCTTGTAAATCTCATCTGGAATAAAGTAAGCGCACCAGGTGCTTTGCCATGTGAAAGAATCCTAATGGCCCTCAAAATTTCTTCTTCAGTTGGAACTTCAGCGAAGATAGGATTAACTCCAACCTGAGATAAATGGCCAATGACCTTAGCACTGATTGATGATGGTCAGTTGAGAATACTATGAAAGTTCAACCCATCTCTCTAGGATCTTGTCCTTATCATTAATCAATATGACTCCATCAGCACTGAGTAGTTTTGATGCACCATAGATCTTTGGCCTATAAATAACCTTCAGGGCACCATAAAAATGCTTTGGGTTGTTACTATAAGCATAGAACTGAATTTCATCTGCCTTCTTACTGAACCAGGAATGCTGCACCTCTCCAAGCTTTGCTTGTACTTTGCTATTGATGGAAATAAATGTTGCCTTTTTAGAGATGGAAGAACTATCCTACTGATAAATGCCATGGAGTTCTCATTTTTCATTTGGCAGCTTTCAAATTTTCTCTCCATTTTTGTCAAACCAGTCTTTGCTAGTATTCTGATCCAGATGAGCAAATGCAGTGCTATACACCACTTTCTGACTCCAGCGAAAGAATTGATATTGATTGGATACAGACTGGAGCATGCCATTTTCCACTTTCTTTTATTTATTTTCCTCTCATTTTAATCCTCTTATACAAAATGACTAATATAGAAATGTTATAGATAATTCTGCATGTATAACTTATGTCTGATTGCATGCTGCTTCAGAGAGGGAAGAAGGTAAAGAGAGAGGCAGGGATAGAATATGAAACTCCAAATCTTAAATAAAAATGCTAAAAAATTGTCTAGAGGATATGATCAGATTCAATTTAAATTCTGATCATCATATAATTATTGTTGGGGAAGGTGGAGGGGAATCCCCAGTTTTATGTCCAAGGCTTGATCCTTTCCAAACCAAATACCAAGTTCCACTATGAACTTTGTGCAAGGTAACAAGTCACATGGGGCTCAATAATACCTAGTCCAGAGGCCAGTGATGTCCAAATTAGGAGTGAACCCAGCACAGGGCCTTCTACATATTTAGCATTTAATACACATTTTGCCATTGAATCACAGTTTCTCTGAGACCTTTGTATAAATTCCTTAAGTCCAGTGGTCTATTTGTCTAGGGTGCTTTTGTCTGCTCCCCTCCAAATTCTACATTCTTCATTCCTAGTCCTAGCTGAGGTTATTGATTTTCTCCAATTCCCAAATTACTTATTTTTATTTGTCCCCATTGTATATTGAAGTTAACTTTTTTTTTCTTTTTCAAATGTTGCCTGGGTTGTATCTAATGAGAAGTGTTCCACTTAACATATATTAAAAAAATTAAATCGAAGATGACTCTTGGTCTGATCCATGTAGTGCACTGAGTGACTGACCACATTACCGATTATTACTGGAATCATATTTTGCTGATTGTGAAAGTGAGATGGACCTCATAAATGAGTTAGAGTCACACAGATGTAGTTTTTTCACCCCCTTCTGTCATGCATGATTAATTCTAATCTTCACAGACAGAATTTTCATCACAAAGACCTCTTCTCTCATATAAGGAGATTTGTAGGGGTAGCAATTTAATTGGTTTTTGAATTTCAGATTGTGGCAGATCAAGTCTCTGATACTGTCTGAAATGGCAAAGGTAGTTTCTATTGGCTCCCAGCACAGGTGGTGTGGTCAGGAGCTGACTCTATATACTCCTCTCTTTTTGCTGTACATCCTTCATTCAGTGCTCTGGGGTCTTTCAAGATGTTTTGGTGCTTCCAAAACAGCTATAGGACTGCTGATGTCAGCATGGTCTTAGAGAGACTTCCTACTCCCCAGATGCTGGTGCTCCTTTTCATCAGTTTCCTAGTGATCAACTCTGGTAAGATTTCACTTTGCTTCTTCCACAGTATCTACACTATGAGGAGTTGGACAGAGGTGGACTGGGTTGCTGGACTTGGGAAAAAATAATCCGTCATAAAGTCCCACTACAATATTCACAATTTATTTTGCGGAATACAAGGAAATCACAATGCCTGAATGTCTTTTTGTTTCTTTTTGGAAGCCTTCCAAATTAGGTTTGGAGGGGTATTATTCATCAGGAGAGGTAGTGTTTGGTCGCAGAATTATATTGCAAGGTCCGTACTGTCCCAGAAATGGTCTGAGCTTTCCTGTGACTCCTAAAATGGCAGATGGTCAAGAAACTAACAGAAGATCCATAACTGAATCATTTTGGCTCATTGACCTGCTGCCTTTGGTCTATTCAGGGTTCTCATCTCAGTGCTTTGCCACTCCTCTAAAAGACTAAAGGAAATTTCAACCCTTTGCCATGTATTAAATTCAGTGTATGAGTATATGGAAGGAAGGCTTCATACATGAAGCAAGCTAAGAGATGCCTTGATCTAGTTACTCAGCCTATTAGACAAAAAAGCCTTGAGTTGTGACTGTGCTGGTCTGGCTTTGGCTGACTAGCTGAGAGATCATTGTTAGTGTGTGATATGACCTGGCTTTTGTATGACTGCTGTGACTGGGAGAAGAGAAATACAGATATCAGCTACTACAAGATTTGAATATCTTTGCTCCTGTTGCCTATGTCTGAACCCCAATCTAGGGCTTGTGCTTTTGAGACCTGTGCCAATAATTTAACTAAAAGGGCTTACATCCCTCCCTTAACTAAGGTAGCTTGCTCCAAGTTAGTTTTGAACTCCTCTCTCTGGAATGAGTTGTCCCAGCATCTAAGGTACTGCTCAGTCCCACCCTCATTTTATAGATGATGGATCTGAGAGTGAGTATTGTCACCTGATGTTTCCCCAGAATGACTAATATGGCCAGAGAGGAGTGGAGATGGGATCTGGCCAAGGATTAGGAAACCCTAAACTCCCCTAATTAGCCCCTCGTTTCATATTTCCGAAGTGATCTCCTATAAGTTTCTTGTGAGTGCTTGAATTTCAGATACTTTTCTATATTGCCGGCATTGTCAAGCCCTGTTCACAGTAGGTGTTCAGTAAGGATGAAGTCACTTGTTTCTTTTGTCCTGAGGAACTTATGGAATTTTTCCTTCCATAAAATAAAATTTTAGCCATAGTGGAAAAAGACAGGTTGTAGTCAGGAGACCTTAGTTCTGCTGATAGCAATGTGAATTTTAGAAAGTTAATTTACCACTTTCAACCCCATTATTCTCTCCTGTCAAAAAAGCGGGGCTTGGAGGGATTATCTCTAAGGAGTTTTCTTGCTCTGAAAGGTAAAATATTTCATGGCCCTCTCCCACTATCTGTCTTGGCTCTTTACTGCTACATTAGCTATGGGATTTACAAAGCAGGCAGTAGATGTATCCAGGAGGCAAGATGGGGTTCAATTCCAGGAAGAATCTATTTAATTAGAATATCCATAAAGTACCTGCTATGTGTCAACAAAATGCTGAAGATATGAAGACACTAGGAGTGGAAGGGAAACATGCACAGTGACAAGCGAAGGCAAAATGTATTCAGAGAAGACCCAAAGTAACTGTTTTTGGAGAGAGAAGAGTTCTAAGAATCTGGATGATCAGGAAATCAGTACGTTTAGATGATAGAACCTGACATAAGATGTGAAGGGATCTGGGAATTCCAAGAGTCGTTAGTGGAATCGGAGACCATTCCTAGCATGGGGGGCAAACTACAAAAAGAGAGATGGGAGATTTTGAATGCCACATGTGGGAAATGTCAAATAGTTGAGTGTGACTGAAATGCAAACAGAACAGAATAATCTGAAATCATTCTAGAAAGAGACATTGGAACTAGATTGGAAAGGTCTTCAAATGTTAAATGGAGGGGTTTGTATTTTGTTCTAGAGGCAAAAAGGGAAAGCCAACTGAGAGTTTTGAGCAGGGTAGTGTCAAGGTCAGTATGGCAGCTGGCTAAAGGATAGATTGAAGGGAAACCCTGGAGGGACAGAGATCAATTTGGAAGTTATTGTGAGAAGTTGTCTTGCTGAAAGAGTAACAATAACCTGAATTTTGATCTATTTGATTAATATTCAAAGTGCAGTTGATAAAACCATTTCCTAAGGTCCATTGTTCGTCCACTTTCTAATAATCTAAATTATATCTTTCAAAGAGGTTTTCCAGGGAAGTTCGTCCTATTGATGAGGTTCCCTCCAACCCAGAGCTATGGTGGCTTAAACACTTGTGAAGGCTACCTACTATAGGTGACTCCACTATCCTTCAACTCCTTTTCACCTTTACTTTGCAATCTGCCTTCCAATTTCTTCATTCAACTGAATATGCTCTCTGCAAAGCAATTAACTATCTCTTCATTGCCAAATCTAATTAACTTTTCTCAGTTCTCACACTGAACAACTTCTCTATAGCCACTGATACTGTCAATCACCATGTTCTTCTTGTTATTCTCTTCGCCAGAGGATTTCGTAACACTCCTGTTTCTTAGTTCTCCTCCTACCTGTCTGACATCTCCTCCTCAGCCTCCTCAGGTCACCCCCACTAATCATTGATATTCTCCCAAAGATGTATCCTGGTCTCTCTTCTCTTTATTATCTCACTTGATGATCCCATCAGTTCCACCAGATTAAATTATCATTTCTGTGCAGATAATTTTCAGTGCTGACCTCCAGTTCACATCTCAAATTCTCTTCTGGACATCTTCAACTCAATGTCCTGTAGACATGTTAAATTTAATATGTCCAAAATTGTTTGCTTAAATATGTTTTATTATGTTCCTCTCCCTCTCTTCCTCTTTAAAGGAAGGCAAATTTTGATGACCAGAAACCACCCATTTAACTTTGGGCTTACTATCTAGATTCTTTCCTTCCTTAATTTCTTTTACCTTTCTTTCTTTCCTTCTCTTTTCTCAAATACTGAATCTTAAACCCATTTCTCTCTGGAGCTCATTGATCGGACAGCAATAGGTCTCTGCCCAAGCACCAATTAATGGCTATATTTTGGACCCTCCTGGTTCAGAGTGAATGTCAGAAGTAACTAATTTTCTTTTGACGAACACCCTGAGGGGCTTCCCCTCCCAGACTGGTTATTTTTTTTTTTTTATTAATGGGGCCATTCCTTGACTCACTTCTTTTTTTTTAAAATTTATTTATTTATTTTTAATTTTCAACATTCATTTCCACAAAATTTTGAGTTCCCCATCTCTCCCCTCCCCATAACGCCTTACATTCTGATTACCCGTTCCTTCAATATGCCCTCCTTTCTATCACACCCCTCCCTTCTTCATCCCTATCTTCTGTCTTTTCTTGTAGGACAAGATAGATTTCCATACCCATTACTTGTTTTTCTTATTTCCCAGTTATATGTAAAAACAGTTCTCAATATTCGTTCCTAATACTTTGAGTTCCAACTTCTCTACCTTTCTCCCTCCTCACCCATCCCACTGAGAAGGCAAGCAATTCAATATAGGCTATGTATATGTAGCTTTGCAAAAGAGGTCCATAAGAGATATGTAGTGTAAGACTAACTATATTTCCCTCCATCCTATCCTGCCCCCCATTTATTCTATTCTCTCTCTTGAGCTTGTCCCTCCCCAAAAGCGTTTACTTCTAATTACTCCCTCCTCTCATTTGCCCTCCCTTCTATCATCCCTTCACTTGTCCCCTTCTCCCCTACTTTCCTGTAGTGTAAGATAGATTTTCATACCAAATTAAGTGAGCATGTTATTCCCTCCATACGTCAAATGTGAAGAGAGTAAGCTTCACTTTTTCCCTTTCACCTCCTCCCTTTTTTCCTTCATTGAAAAAGCTTTTTCTTGCCTCTTTTATAAGAGACAATTTGCCCCATTCCATTTCTCCCTTTCTCCTCCCCAAATATTCCTCTCTCATCCCTCACTGAAAAAGCCTTAGCCTAAAAGGGCCAGGGTCTTCCACAGAAAACTTGGGCATCTGCAGTCATTCTGATGAATATTTGGCTACTGGACACAGAAGAACATGTGTCTGATGATCTTGCACAACCCGCCCTTCCTCAAATCAAAGTCAGCTCTAACTAATATCATCATTTCTCTGATATCATGATCCTCTTTGAGAAGGAAGGACAAACACAGAAACAATCTGTCTTGACCTGTGACCTCACATCTCCAATTCCTTATTGGAAATCTTGAATTAAAGGTCCTGTAGACATCTGTAATTTAATATGTCCAAAACTGAGTTTATTATTTCTCCTTAAATGTTCTCATCTTTGCAAGTTCCCTATTGCTGTGGAGGTCACCACCATCCTCCCAGAGTCACCTAGCCCTAAGTATCATCCACAACTTTTCACTTTCTTTTGCCCTGTCATATGTTATCAGTTGTCAAGTCTTGCAGATGCTGTTTTTGTAATATCTCTCCTCCATACTCCCTTCTTTTTTTTTTTTTGCTAAGATTGGTGTGGGCCCACATTACTTAATGCCTGGACCATTGCAAGAGACTTCTGGTTGGTCACTCTGTCTCAAGTCTCCATTCCAGTCCATCTTCCACTCAGCTCTTATATTTATCTTCCTAAAGCACAAGTCTGACTATGTTATCTCTCCAACCCCAAACAATACCTTGAGTGGCTTCACACCTCAAGGATCAAATATCAAATTCTCTGTCATTCAAAGCTCTTCATATCCCAGTTGTCCCCTAGTTTTCTAGCCTTTTAATATTTTACTTCTCTCCATATACTTTGCAAGCCAGTGACATTAATCTCTGGTGTTCTTGGTACAAGACACTCTACGTTTTCACTGTGTATTTTCAGTGGTTTTCCCTATACCTGTAATTCCATCCCTTCTCATCTCTATCTCTTGCTTTCCCTTGTATCATTCAGGTCCCAGCTAAAGTCCTACTGCCTACCCAGAAACCTCTTATTATCCACCTCCTTAATGTTCATGCTATCCCTCTATTGATTATCTTCAATTTATCTTTTCTAATTAACATTTTATTTTTCCCATTTAAATGTAAATTTTTAAAGATTTTTAAAAAGATTTTGAGTTAAAAATTCTCTCCCACCCTCTCTTTCCTCCCCCATCATTCAGAAGGCAAGCAATTTGATAAAGGTTATGCATATACACTTATACTAGATACATTTCTATATTAGTCACTACTGTGAAAGAAAACACATAAAGAAAACTCCAAGAAAAATAAAGTAAAATAACACTATTCTTTGATATGCATTCAGATTACATCTGTTCTTTCTCTGTACATGGAGTATTTTTTATCATAGGTACTTCAGAATTATCTTAAATCTTTATATTGTTGGGAATAGGCAAGGCATTCACAGTTAATTACTATACAGTATTGTTGTTACTGTATATAGCATTCTCCTTGTTCTACTCACTTCACTTAGCATCAATTCATGTAATTCTTTCCCAGTTTTTCTGAAAGCATCCTGCTCATCATTTCTTATAGCATACTAGTTAGCATTTGCTAACCATCATATACCACAACTTGTTCAGTCATTCCCCAATTAGTGCATATTCCTTCAATTTCCAATACTTTGCTGCCACAAAAAACACTGCTAAAAATATTTTTGTGTAAATAGGTCCTTTTTTCTTTGATTTCTTTCACATACAGTTTCATTATTGTTACTACCGGATCAAAGGGTATGCATGGTTTTATAATCCTTTGGGCATAGTTCCATATTGCTCTCCAGAGTGGTTGGGTCAGCAGTTCCCAACTCCCACAACACACTAGTGCTCCAAATTTCTCACATTTCCTCCAACATCTATCATTTTTCTTTTCTATCATATCAGACAATCTGACAAGTATGAGATGGTACCTCAGAGTTGTTTTAATTTGCATTTCTATTATCAATAGTGATTTACAGAACGTCTTCAAATAAATATAGAAAACTTTGATTTCTTCATCTGAAAACTCTTTGTTGATATCCTTTGATCATTTATCATTTAGGAAAGAACTTGTATTATTAAAAATTTGATCAATTTTCTATATATTTGAGAAACTTTACCAGAGAAACTTGCTATATACTTTTTCCTGTTTTCTGTCTTGCTTCTAATATTGACTGCAATGTTTTTGCTTGTGGAAAAAAAATTTAAAATTTAATAAAATTAAATTTGTCCATTTTATATCCCATAATGCTCTCTATTACATAATGCAATTACATCCTATAATGCTCTCTATATCTTGGTTGGTAATAAATTCCTCTCTTCTCCAAAGATCTGA
>JAQQSK010015159.1:0-10875 GCA_028658325.1 Potorous gilbertii
TCCTACTTCTTAAAGCCTCCAGTTTTAAGATAACATACTCCAGAGTATTAGAGAATGATACAAGATGATATATATAATGAAGTGGTTTCATGCTTTGTTAGGTGCTGAATCCCTACCTAGTAGATACTGAAGGTTTTGCTGCTAGAAAGTCCACTGCCATATTCCAGGGTATTCCCAACAAGGGGAACTAGTGTGACTGGCACTTTTCTTTCTCCATTTGTAGATTCCACTGATTTCAACCTTTTTCATTCCTTACTAGTTCAGAGATTCATAAAATTAAAAGTAGCTCCTCTTGGGCAAAAAAAAAAAAAGGTTGAGAGGAGGCCTGTGCTTCAGATCCTATGGGAATTAATAAAAGGATGATATTAATATGGGCTGAAATGTTTGGAAAGTCTCGGCCAGATAGGATTTGAGCCGGGACTTGAAGGACTAATGAAATTGGCACAATTCAGATTGGTAGAAGAAGCAAATTTAGAGCTATAGAGAAGTGAGGAAGGGAGATGGTGATAGTAAGGAAGAGAGGAATGGGGAGGAAAATGGTGTTTGTGGGCTGATGACAAGGAGACTGCTTTGAGAGCCACCAGACATCCGAATAGTAATAGTAACTAGATTGGTTAGGGTACGTGGTGCCAGTTCTTGGTCACTGTGCTCAGGAGATTGGACTTTGTATGTTAGGAGAGAGAGTCTTGAGTTTTAAAGATTAGGAGAGAACATAGAGGAAAGGAAAGACTTGAAGCTATGAGATTAGATAAGTGGCTATTACATCAGCATGGCACAAATTAACATACTGAGCAGGTTACTTGTGGGGGGATTGTCTTGAGTAGGAGTGAACTCATGGTCAACTTCATATTAATGTGGATCATTCATTTAATTTGCATGAACAGTGGAGTTGACTCTTTTATATAGTCTTTTATTTGGTTCACCCTGCTTCCATTCTTACCCCTGTCCAATCCATCTTCCATACAAATGTCAGAAATCATCTTTTCTAGGCACAGGTTTGATTGTGTCACAGCCCTAAGGAAAGACCTTAAAGGGCTGTCCACTGTTTGGATTTAAGGTCACTTGCAATCTGGATCCCACCTATCTTTCCATCCTTTTTTCATGCAACTTTGCTTCCTCTGTTATCTAGTCAACCAGGCCTATTCTCTGTTCCTTGAACATATATATCCTGTAGGTACCTTTAGTGCAACATTCTCAGAGCAGATTTCATTATCTTTTCTCCTAAATTTACTATTTCTCTTAACTTCCACACGTCTGCACCATGTTCTTTTAAAACCATTCACATCACAGCCTTGCCAAAACCTATCTTTCCAGTCTCATTCACACTTCAAATTTGGAGAGGGGTGGGGGAAAAAGAGGCAGAAAGTTTCAGGACTTATGAATTGATGATAGGTGAAAAAACTATTTTCTCCTCCTCCCACTTGTCACCCCATTGGGAAAAGAAAACTCAAACCCAAATCCTTGTAACATATATGCAAAACAAATTCCCTCATTGGCTGAATCCAAAAGTCTCATTCTGCACCCTGAGTTAGTCATCAGTTCTAGAATCATGAATGGTCGTTATGTTGATCAGTCTTAGAAGCTCTCATAGTTGTTTGTATTGTTGCTGCTGTATAAACGGTTCTATTTCTGTTCATTTCATTCTTTTTCAGTTCATCCAAGTCTTCAAAATTGTTTGTCTTTATAATATTGCTGTTATAGATGCAAGGTGACACAGTGGATAGAGCACTATCTCTGGAGTCAGGAGGACCTTAGGTCAAATCCAACCTCAGACCCTTAGACCCTGGGTGAAACACTAAACCCCAGTTGGCTCACCCCAGAATTAATGCTGTTGATGTTGTAGTATAAGTTATTCTTCTGGTTCTGCTCACTTCCCTCTTCTTTGGTTTATACAAGTCTTTCAGTATCTTTTTGAAATTATTCTTTTCCTCATTTCTTACATCACAGTGACACAGTGTAGCATTCATATGCTACAATTTATTCAGCCTTTCTCTGACTGATGGGCATCCCTTCATTTTCTAACCACATTGTACATTTCTTTGCTTCCCACACTCTGTGATCTAACTGGTGTACTAGCTTTTTTCTTTTCCTGTCACAACACCCCCCCATCTCCCATGTCTGCCTTTACACTGGCTATCCCAAGTGCCTGAAAGCAACAAGCATGCATTAAATACCTCTTACATTTCAGGCACTGAAGATGCAAATACAGTAACTGAAACTATCGTACTCACAAGGATGTTCTATTCTAATGGAGGAGAGAAGGAATACATATAAATAGAGAATAAATATAAAGAAAATATAAAGTAGTTAAATGAAAAGTAATTTGAGAGGATCAAGAAAAGTTTCATATAGAAGGAGGTTGGGTTTTGTCTTGAAAAGGAGACTCTGAGGTATAGCTGAGGAAAGGGTGCATTTCAGGAATGTGAGACTGCAAGACCAGTGCTAAGGCACAGATAAATGGTTTATGAGAAACAAAGAGGTCAATTTGGCTGGACTGAAATTCGGGGATAGGTGGTAAGGAGAGCATTATCTGTAATATCCAGTGAGGCTAAAGATAGGTTGAGGCTGAGTTAAAAGCTAAAGAGAGAAATATATATTTTATCCTATAGTCATCAGGAAGCCACTGGAATTGCTTGAGTAGGGGAGTTGATTTTAATCCTTAATATGGATTTAAGGAAAATCACTTTGATAGCTGTCAGGAGGATGATCTGGTGGTGAGGGGACTTGAAGTATTAAGATCAACCAGGAGGCTATTGCAATAATCCAATTGAGAGATGAAGAGGGCCTGAATTAAGGTTGTTGTATGAGTAGAGAGAAAGGATGGAGTTTGTGATGTAGAGACACAGAAGATAAATCTTGGCAACTGATTGAATATTAGAGGGGTAGTAAACTTGGGGAATGCAGGATAATTTGAGGTTGCAAACAGGTGAGACTGGAAGAATGGTGTTGCCTTTGACAGAAATAGAGTTTGGAAGAGGAAAGGGTTTTGATAATGAGTTTAGTTTTGGATATGCTGAGTTTTAGATGTCTGGGAAAGCCTGTTTGAAATGTCCTACAGGCAGCTGGCCTGAAGATCAGGAATCATCTGCATAGAGATGACAATTATGAGAGTAGAGAGGGAGAAGAAAAGGGCCTATGACGGAACCTAGGGATACACATAATTATGGGGTATGATACAGATGATGAGCCAGGAAAAGAGACTGAGAAAGAGCAGTTGGGCAAGAGGAGAACGAGGAGAGAATAATCTCACAAAAGCCCAGAGAAGAGAGCGTGGTCAGTAGTGTCAGATGCTACTGATACGGCTGAGAACTGAATGAAAACATCAGAGTTGGCAATTAAGAGGTCACTGGCAGCCTTGGAAAGAGATGTTTGGGTTGAGCGGTGAGGTTGTATTTGGTCACGGATTGAGCCATAAAAGGGGAGGAAGTAGAGGAAGGCAGGTTAGAATTCAGGTGCCACATGAGCTTTCCTTTTCCCCCTTCTCACTACACCCACCATTTATCTTTTAGATAGGGTGATCTGCATTGTTGGAGGGGATGCTCATGTTTGTGAAATGCTCGATCCATTTCAGTGTTTGGTAATGCTACTTTGTTTTTATGTTACCTCCCTCTGTAGAATGGAAGTTCCTTGAGGTTAGGGGATATTTTGGCTTTGTTGTGTATACTCAGCATCTAGCACAGTGCCTTCTACTTAGGTACTTAATAATGCTTCTTGAATTGAAATGTTTGTGATATATGTGTATGTGTGTGTGTGTGTATATATATATATATGTATGTATGTATGTATACACACACACACACACACACACACACACACACACACACACCCAGGGATCATATTAATGTAGTCACAGTGACCTTATACTGGGAGTGGTGGATATGCCTTTGGATTTGGTGTGTATTATGATGTTTTTCTTTCAGCAGATTTGCCCCCTTTAATTTTTATATTAACCTAAACAAAACAGTTTTTACTGACTACCTGAGTTGTAGGGAGAGGTATCTTGTGTACATGGGTGAAAAGAAAAGTGAATTTGGGTTTTTCAATTATGTTGGGTTTTACTCATACTTTTTAAGTATCTACTTAGGTACACATTTCAGGCAGCTATGTGGCATATGGGATAGAGTGCCAGGCCTGAAGTCAGGAAGACTTATCTTTGAATTGACATCTGACTTCAGTAACTTAACTAGCTTTGTGACCCTGGGAAAGTCACTTAATCCTGTTTTTGCCTCAGTTTCCTCATCTTTCAAATGAACTGGAGAAGCAAATGGCAGTATCTTTGCCAAGAAAATGCCAAATGTGGTCATGAAGGGTTGGACACAACTGAAATGATGGAACTACAACAGGTACAATTCACTCTGCTAGCTAGTTACTAGTTTGACATAGAACATATGTAACCTAATTTATTATCTCCAAGTTATTGTCTAGGAGGCAGAGGTAAGATAGATGCATAGATAACTATAATTCAGATTAGAATAAGTACATTAGAGAAGTAAGAAAATGTTAATGTACAGTATGGATGATTCACATGTGGGTTAAGTAAGAACTGACTACACCAAAACTTCAAATTTATAATTTTTTTTTTTACTTTTTTGACTGGACTTGTGATTTCATTGGTGTAGGGAGTTCTTGGTAAGGAATTTACTCCTCCAGATGAGGTCACTACTCTCTCGGCCTGTTCTCTTACAGTTGTTGAGTCATTTCAGTCCTGTCCAATTCTCCTTGACCCCATTTGAGTTTTTCTTGACAAAGCTACTGGAGTGTTTTGCCTTTCCTTCTCCAGCTCTTTTGGTGGAGTGGGGAAGGCAATCAGAATTAAGTGACTTGCCCTGAGTCGAAGTTTGTTTGTTTTACAGATGAGGAACTGAAGCAAACAGGGTTAAGTGATTTGCTCAGGGTCACATAATTAGTAAGTATCTGATGCTGGATTTGAGCTGAAGTCCTCTTGATTTCAGGGCCTGCACTCTATCCACTATACCTCCTAGCTGCCCTTTCTCCTATACCAATGATATTGAGAATTTAATTTACTTGCCTTGTCATCTAAAACAGTATGTGGCATATTTAAGACTCTTGAAGTCAGGTTTTGATCCACTAAGCCTTGCTGCATCTAGCTGTCATAACAAAATCAGTAAACAAGATTGTAGGGGTAATGTTAAACCTACTTTTAAAAAGAATATTTAAGTATAACAATCACTTAAAATGATACTACTTTTTGTAAACTATTCTCATTATAGGTCATTCTTCTTATTTCATCAAATTAAGTGTGAATGGGGCTTCTCCCTGACAATGTATTAGTTATGGGTTTGAATAATTATGAGCTCAGAGGTAACATCCATTTCTTTTAAAATATTTTATGAATTGAATTTTTCACAGTGCAGAAGTGAAAACTTGAGCCTAGCCCCTGTTTGGATGACTACTAATTCCAAATTAGTTCTGAGTCAATAAAATCTTTATGTCATTTTATTTAGGGCTTAGGTCCACAATAATAGCAGATTACAAACAGGGTCAAACAATAGCATCATAGATCAAAGATTCAGAGCAGAGAGGAAGCTTGCAGGCCTTCTCATTTTACAGACAAACTGAGGCTCAGAGAGCTGAAGTGACTGTCAAAGGTCATATAAGTAGATATAGACTGTAGAAGTCACCTGGGTAGGATTTGTGTGGATAGAGAGCCGAACAGGAGCATTCTAGGAGGGGACCGCATGAGCAAAGGCTAGGGGTGGGAGTAAGTGTGTGAATACAAGATGGATAATCAGTAATCCGATACACTGTGCCAGGTACAGTGCTGAATTTGGGGGATAGAAAAAAGGGAATAAAGCAGTCCCTGCTTTTAAGGTACTCACAGTGAAATGGGGGAGATAGTGTATACAAGCACACTTGTGTACAGACTAAATTGGAGAGAATCAGCAGAGGGAAGACACTAGACTTAAGGTGAATGGAAAAAGATGGGATCTTACTTGGAGGAAGCCAGGAATCTTACAGGAGTAGGGAGAGAATTCCAGGCCTGGGGGGAAGAGCAGGGGACAGTCTTCTGCGAGAGTGCCTTGAGTTGGGAGATTGAGGGTCTTGTTTGAGAAGTACCAAGACATCTGGCATCACTGGATCAAGGAGTTTAAGGTGGTGGGGGAGAGTAAGATGTACAAAGACTGGAAAGGAGGGATTTGGGGGGGGGGGTTTGGAGCAGGAATTGGGGGGAAGTTGATTGTAAAGGGCTTTGTACTCCAAACGGAGGATTTTGTATTTGATCCTGGAGATGTAAAGGAGACTCTCTGGTTTATTGGATGGGGTGGTGTGGGGTTAGATTTGACCTGATTTTAGGAAGACCACTTTGAAGGATGGACTGAATGGAGACTGGAGCCAGGCAGGCTCCCCAGTAAGCGTGAAGTAATAAGGACCTGGACCAGGGTGGGGACTGTATCAGAAGAGAGAGAAAGGGGTGTCTATGAGAGGTGGTAGGAAGTCAGCAGGCCTTGCCAACAGATTGGGTACTGAGAGGTGAGAGACAATGAGCAGCTGGAGATGACGCCTGGGTTTGAAGCCTGGGTGCTTAGGAGGAAGAATGGTGGTAATTTGGATTGACTGGGGACATAGGGTTACTATGGGGAAGTGCTACCATTTTCTTCCTTTGTTACCTAAATGAATCTCAGTTTTTTTCTTTCTAGGCTTAAACTTTAATCTCATATCCCCAACTTTCTTTTGATGTTTTCTCTAGGATGTTCTACTATAAAGAATAGATTTAACATGCTTAACCTAAACCTATTATATTTCCACCTGAAACTGCCTTCCCTGTTTCTGTAACAAAAATTACTATTTCTTCATTCAGCTAGGCTCAGTCTTGGAGTTATCTTTGGACCCATTCATTTTCTTAGCTCCTTTTTTCCAATAAACCCCTCTTATTAAACTCCATGAGAACAAGGACCATGTCTTAACTAAGCCATTTATTTTTCCCAGTGCCTACCATAGTTCTCTGTACATAGTAGGTCCTTGTACATGTTTGTTTGAAGGACGCCTCTCTTTGGTTGCTCATCTTCACTTCTTTGACTATCATTCTAGTGCAGGCCTTCATCACCTCATGTAGTAAGCCTGGGTCACTGTAAAACTCTGCGTTAGACTTGTCTTCATGTCTCCATTTTCTCTTCCCTAACCTACCTTATATATTGCAGCCTAATTAATCCTTAAACAGCATCTCTTCTTATGTAATTCCTCAGCCCGCATCCAGTCTAACCTTTTTTTTGTCTGATCTTATTTCTGACTACCACCCCATCTAGGCCTTTCCTGCCCCTTCCCATCTTTGTGTCTTTAGGCCCTTTTATTCCCCTTCTACTTAACCTTCTGCCTATCTTTCTCTCTCTGGTTTCGTGTAGTATTTTGTCCTTAGACATTTACATTATAGTTATTTTTGAATATTTGCCACCTCTACTATATTACAGGTAGGGACCAGGTCTGATTTTGCTTTGTTTCTTCCCTCTTCTCTAGCCTGATGCACTCTGTGCACATGGTAGCTGCTTGAGGTCTATGTCAAGCACTATCTTCTAGGAAGTCCTCTTCCGTGTTTGTTTTAGTCTGTGCCCTCTCCTTTCTCTGAAATTCTTTAGCTTTCAGTGTCTTGTTACACAATTTGGAAGGTAATTATAATTTCTTAAATTTTTCTCTTTCTGTGAGAGGCTGTATGGCATATGTGATCTTGGAGCCAGGAGACCTGGGTTCTAGTCTGTTCTGACATATTGACTGTAAGTCACATAACTTCTCAGTGCTTTAGAGGACTCTCTAAGACTGACTCAGTTGGAGAAGTGTTGACCTGTATTGGTTAAAGGAGATCCTTTTAACAATGAAATCGTAGGTTCAGTCCTTACCCTTTTGATTTTTCTCTAGTAGTTAAATGCACATTGTTCTTGTTTCCTCAAGAAGATTGTAAGCCATTCAAGGGCAAGGAACATACAGACTTCTCTTGTGCAGTGTCTAGAGCACTGATGGTCCTGGAGCCAGACTTGAGTTCAAATCCAGCCTCAGACTCTTACTAGCTGACTGACTTTGAGCGAGTCACTTAACTTCTCTCTGCCTCAGTGTCCACAACAATAAAATGCGGGTAACAATAGCGCCTGCATCCCAGGGTTGTTGGCTAATGAAATAGTACTTGTAAATTGCTTGGAACAGTGCCTGGCTCATAGGAGATGCTTAATAAATGCTTGTTTTCCTTTCCTTTTTAAAAAATTTCTTTAAAAAATTGAAAATATATTATTTATTTCATTCAGTATTTTCAAATTATATATAAAAAATTTCTAACATTCATTTTTAAAAAAAAAATTTCTCTTCCACCCTTTCCCCCTCCTTGAGAAGTCAAGCAGTTTGATAAGCATTATACAGATGAAGTCATGCAAAATCTTTCCCTATTAGCTGTGTAGCAAAGGAAACATAGATTTTAAAAATACAAAGTTAAAAAAGTATGCCTTTCTTTCCTTTTCTGCTCTGCATTGTCTAGCACAGTGCTGCGTACACAATAAATTGTTAGGTAAGTGCTTATTGATTGGTTTTTGGCGGTGGCGGTATCATGGAGCTTTTTCTCAGAGGAGTAAAATAGAGCTATCAGTATATTAGTCTAGAAGATACTACTACCAAGGAAGTTTCTATATGATAACTCTCCTTATGAACATATCTTCTCCATTTTCTCAGTTGTAAAATAAGGGGGAGGGAGTGGATCTTCGAGGTTCCTTCTGTCTCTGAATCTGTGATTCGATCTTTTGTTAACAAATTCTCTGAGACAGAGCCCTGTGCTTTCTCTAGTCTGAATCCATGAAATAGTCATACTGCTTGTAATCAAAGTAAAATAATGCATGCTATTTGTACAGTCAAGGGGCAGGGGGAAGAATGACACGGGCTTCATTCAGTCTTTGGACTTGGCACTTTTTTTTTCTCTTCAGCTTCTTTATTTTTTTAGCTGGTGACCTTGCTTCTTACATGTTAGCCATTTTAACCCGAATATATCTAAGCTATCAAACTGCTCAACAAAACACCTCAATAGATTGTGGACTGTTTTTGCCTTTCTTTATATCCCCAAAGCTTAGCACAGATTGGCACATAGTAGGCACTTATGCATGAACTAGGAAAAGAGGTAAGTGTTGGAGACTGTCATGGATCTTTTCATTCCCTTACTAACTTTGTAGTAGATTATTTTCTAATAACCAAGGTATATCATAGAGCTACTGCTTATTTCAGCGTTCTGAAGATTGGAAATCATAATACTTTAGCAATCCTGTCTCTTTTGAAGTTTGTTATAAAGGGACTTTATCCTTATGTGACCCATATTCTCCTTGTTGCAATTTAAGCTCATTCCCTTTAGTTCTTAATTGGAGATTTTTTTTTAAAGCTGCTTTTGCAAAGTGACCCTTCAGAAAGCAAAAAGTAGATGTGCTTATTTTGGTTGATATGTTTCACCTGGATTTTTAGAAATTCCTCCAGCCAAGGAAAAATTAGCAGTTGTTTTGGGGAGCCAGGCAACCTTTAACCCTGAAGGCAGAGATTATCGATCATATTTTGGGGACAGTTTATTAAGAAATAATTTATTTTCCTACTTGTTTTTTTAAAAATCTCTCTTTTTCTACTCACCGTTTCCCCTGTTATTACTGATTGTCACAATGTGAACTTTGAGGAATCAAAAAAGGAACGTAACTACTATTGCTGTAGGCAGGATACTAAAGAATTCTTCATACTAGAGAACTGTTTATTAAAATAGGAATCTAAAAGAACTATTTTTCATTGGAAATGTATCTCATGTTCTGAATTATTCATGAGTTATTCATATCAATTTAAGTCAGTTTTGAATAAAATTAAGTAGTAAAAACAATTAAAATGTTGTTCTCTTTAATTTGTTTGTTTATAGAAGCTCTGTGGGAGCTTAGATTTAGAGCTGGAAGAGGTTATCTGTTAGAAGTCATCTGAGTAGCTAGTTTACTTATCTTACAGTTTAAAGAAACTGAGGCCCAGAGAACCAGTTATTTACCCAAAATCACATAAAATGGCAGATTTGGGATTCTAAACAGTTTGTGTTTATACCCTGGAGGCAGTAGGTACTCCATGTTTCTTCTAATGGGGATACCAAGACAGACTTTCAGGAGCTCCATGAAAGATGGATTGGAAAATTTATGGGAGAATAGGGTCAAGGATTGCACAGTATGAAAAGGCATTAGATGGGTTACCCTCTAGGTAAAGGACCCACAATGAGATCACAGATCTTTCATTGTAGAATTTTCACTTTGCCCACCCACTCTTTATGATATATATAGAGACCCATATCTGAGTCTAAAAATCTCTTACCAAAGGTACTAGGTTATTGATTCATTGTCTTCATATAATATTTATAAAAACTACTTAAACAGAACTGACTTCCTAGTCTCTTTTTATGACCATTTCACTATTAGGTTGAGATCATACGTAAAGCACTTTACAAACTCTTAAAGCACTATATAAATGATATCATCTATGCAATGTTTTTACTTTATTATTATTAATTTATTTTATTATTTAACATCACATTCACTTTCCTATAGAGCACCACCTTCTGACCTTCCCTTTAATAAAGAAAAAACTACCTTTTTCAGCATCTGCCACATTTGATATTTACTTTTATTTAAAGACTAGATGCTTGAGGATGCTCCACGCATCCTTAAGGTAGGTTTATTCAGTAATTTCTTTAGTGTCCAAATATACATATTTGAAATATTAAAGTTTGTTTGCTTTTTCCTTTAAGAATAACATGTTAGTATAAATGTTTCTGTGCTGGAAATTATCATGAAAATTTGAATGTTTTCTAAGTGGAAAAAAAGAGACTTTAGTAGGAAGGGAGGAATAGAAACAGCAGGTTTGTGACTTAATGTTAAGCAC
>JAQQSK010015160.1:0-10874 GCA_028658325.1 Potorous gilbertii
TGTCACATGATCAAAAATGTACAGTAAGAAGTTCAATTTCACAGTTGGAGGATAGTCTAGAGAGGGGAGAAAATTGAAGTGGAGAACTTAAGTATAAGGCTATTATTGCAATAATCCAGAGATAAGGTGATTAGAGTCTGCACTAGGACTGTGACAGTCAGAGGAGAGAAAGGAAAGTATATAAGAGGAGTCAAGGATGATACCAAGGTTGCAAACATGGGTGACTAGAAGGATAGTGGTACCCTTGACCAAAATAGAGAATTTAGGAAGAGGAGAGGTTTTGGGGGAGTGGAGTGGATAATGAGTTCAGTTATGGAAATCCTGAACTTAAGATGTCTATGATTTGTCTAGTTCAAGGTATTAAAAATGTGATTGGAGATGCAAAGCTGGAGATTGGTAGAGAGTTTAGCACTGGACAACTGTATCTCAGAATTATCTGCATAATTGAAGCCATGTGAACTGAGATCTGAAGAATTGGGGAGAAAAAGTAAAGAGTTCTGTTTTGAACATGAACTAGAGATGCTTCTCTTATATGTTTAGCTCATGAAATAGAAGGAGGATATATATGTAAATTCTTGATTCTTTTAATAGAGATGATAATTGAATTCATAGGAGCTAATAAGATTACCAGGTGAAAGAATATAGAGTAGAAAGAGAATATGGTGTTATTACAGGGCATAGAAAGATATCAACACCAGCAAAAGTAGCTAAAAAGGAGTACTTGAACAGATAGAGCCATGGGAGAGTAATGTCATAAAAACTTAGAAAGGAGGGACTGTCTTAAGGTGATCAATACTGTCAAATGCTGCAGAGAAGTCACGGAGGATGGTGGCTGAGAAAAGGCTGTTCAATTTGTCAATTAAGAGATCATCGGTAACTTTGTAGATGATAACTCTGTTCCTTAAACAATTCAAAAGAAAAAATAGAGACAAATTAGTTATTTGCTTTTCTGTAGAGGGAAGGAAAGAAGAAAGCAGGGAGGTAGGGAAAAAAAGAAAGGAATGAAAGGGAAGGAGGAAAAATGGAAGAAAGGAAGGAAGAAAAGAAGGGAAGGAGAACGGAAGAAGAAAAGTTCATCTTCCCTCTCAAATTCAGTCCAACATACATGTGTGTATAAATGTAATACTAGGTTTGACTGCTTTGAAATTTGACAGGATTGATGATAATTTTTAAAATAACTTTCGTATGATCTCATCAGGTTGTCAAGCTAGACTCAATTTTAAAAACACTAATTAAGTTAAACAAAAAAGCACTGTCTATTCAAATGTCTATCACAATGTCACTTATTTTTAATAACCTCTGAATTAGATGGATTGTCGTTATCAGAAGACATATCTCTTGCTGGTTTCCACAACTCTCTAAAATCTAAGACATCAAGCAATAGAACAACAAGAATATCCTTACTTACAAATTCTGGCATGTATAGAGAGGGATGGCCCATTTTGTTATTTCTTTATTTTACATTAATTCTAAAAATTTCCAATTTCCAATTCTCTCTGTCCCTACATCCCCTCTCCTACCCATCAAGAAAGCATACAATATTATACCCATTGTTTATGGCAAGTCATGTAAAATATTTTTTCATATTGACCATTAAAAAAAAAACCACTAAAAAGCCTCCAAGAAAGAGAAAGTTAAAAAAATTTCCTCAATGTACACTCAGAATTCATAAGTTCTTTCTCTGGAGGGTGAATAGTATTTTTCCTCAGGAGTCCTTTAGAGCTGTAATGGATCATTCTTGTTCATCTACTTAGCCTTTCACAATTGATTATCGTTAAAATGTTGTTAAAGAGTACAACATTCTCTTGTTTCTGCTTTCTTAATCTTATATCAGTTCATATAAGTCTTACCAGGTTTTCCTGAAACTATCATCTTCATTATTTTACAGCTCAATACTATTCCATCAATTTCATGTAACATAACTTCATTGAGCCATTCCTCAACTGATAGAAATTATTTCAGTTTTTAACTCTTTGCCACCACAAAGAAGAACAGATATAAACATTTTTGTACTTATGGGTCCTTTTCCTTTTTCTTTGATTTCTCTGGGATATAGATCTAGTAGCAATATTGCTGGTTGAAAAGGTATGCACATACCTTCAGACATAGCTCCAAATTGTTCTCCACAATGGTTGGACCAGTCTACAATTCCACCAACAGTGCATTCAACGTCCCAAATACCCCCAATTACATTTGTAATTCTCCTTTCCTGTCATGTTACCCAATCTAGAAGGTTTCATGTGGTACCTTAGAATTGTTTTAATTTTCATTTATCTAATTATTAATGGTTTAGAGTATTTTTTCCCATATGGCTTTGGTTTCTCCTTGTGTTTTGTTGTTGCTGTTCAGTCGTTTCAGTTATGTCTCACCTTTCATGACCTTATTTGGGATTTTCTTGGCAAAGGTCCTTAAGTGACTTGCCATTTCCTTCCCCAGATTGTTATACATATGGAGAGATTGAGGAAAATAGGATTAAGTGACCTGCCCAGGGTCACACAGCCAATAAGTGTTTTAGTCTAGATTTGAACTCACAAAGATGAGCCTTCTTCGCTCCAAGTCTGACCACCTAAATGCCTTCGATTGTACATCAATTGGGAAGTGGCTCTTATTTCTATAATTTTGTCTCAGTTCTCTGTATATTTGAGAAATAAGACCTTTATCAGAGAAATTTGCTGTAAATATTCTCCCATTTCTTGCCTTCTTTCTATTTTTGGTTCCTTGGTATTGATCCTCTCATGGTTTTGTTTGTCCCTTATTTAGCCGTAAGTTCTTCCCTTATCCATAGATCAAGCAGGTTTTTTTCCCCCATGCTCCTCTAATTTGCTTACAATATCACCCTTTATTTCTAAATCAAGTACCCATTTTTGACTATATGTTGAGATGATATGAAATATTGGTCTATGTCTAGTGACTGCAAGACTGCTTTACAATTTTCCCAAGTTTGTTAAGTAGTGAATTCTTGTCCTAACAGCAGATATCTTTGGTTTATCAAACAGGTTACTGTAGTCACTGGTTTCTAGAAATTTTATACCTAATCTCTTCCACTGACAAGCCCATCAACTTTTTTGCCACCATATTTTTTTGATAATTGCCATTTTATGATGTAGATTGAAATCTAGTGTTGCTAGGGCTTTCTTCACTCCCCCTCCTCTCTATTTCCCTTGATATTCTTGACATTGCTTTTATAGATGTATTTTGTCATTTTTAATATATTGTCTTCCCCATGAGTAATTAATATTTTTCCAATTCTTTAGAACTGCCTTTATTTGTGTGAAAAGGATTTTGTAACCGTATTCATATAGTTCCTGTGTGTTTTGGTAGGTAAAGTAGAAAATATTTTATACTTTTTGCAGTTATTTTAAGTGGAATTTCTTTTTCTGTCTCTTTTTGCTGTGTTTGTTGGCAATATATAGAAATATTGATTTATATGAATATCTTATATTTTGCAACTTTGCTAAAATTATTATTTTAACAAGTTTTTACTTGATTCTCTAGGGTTCTCTCGTTATCTTCAAAAAGTGAGAGTTTTGCCTTTTCATTGTCTATTCATATTCAATTTCTTTCTTGTCTTATTTTTATAATTAGCATTTATAGTAGAATATTGAATAATAATGGTGATATTTGATACCTTTGCATCACTCATGATCCTATTTGGAAGGCTTCTAATTTATTTCCATTGAAGATAATGCTTTCTCTTGGTTTTGGATAGATACTGAGGAAAGTTCCATTTATTCCTATGGTTTCTCATGTTTTTAATAGGAATGGATGCTATATTTTGTTATGAGCTTTTTTCTGCATCTATTCAAATACTACTTTTGTTGTTTTTGTTATTGACGTGGTCAGTTATGCTTATAGTTTTCCTTAAGTTGGGAATTATTTCATTTATACTTTCTGTAAAACTGGTAATGTTAAAGAATGACCTAGGGCACTAAGAGGTTGACTTTCCCAAGCTCACATAATTGGGTAGGACTAGAAATTGAAATGCCTTCAGAGTTGATTCCCTATTTCCTAACATACCCTATGTCTGATTGCTTATATTATTCATACAAATTAAAGATGACTTACCAATGAGTGAAAAAACCTTTGTTGGAGTAGTTCATCAGAATTTTCTAAATATTAGTATTTTGTCTCTCAAGGTAATCTATGTTTTTTAAGATAGTGTCCCAAATTAAAACAAACATATTAAGTCTCATCTCCTAGTTAAAACAATATGTCCTAAAGTTAGTAGTTATTTCTTAATTACCAAATCTCATGGCCTTTTCTTAGTCTTTATCTTTCACCTGCCAGTTTTGTTTTACATCACTGATCGATTTCTCTTTATGGATTTTTGTGACATTAGTAATGCTTCTTTCATTTCCTACCTATTTGATCCCTCCTTTAAGTTTCCTTTGATGGTTCATCACCAATATGACCCATCTTAATAACCCAAATCTATAAATCAATCCCTGGTCTCTTCCATGAACTTCAGTTTCACATCATTAATTGAATATTAGATGTTTTAAACTTGATGTCCCAGAAACATCTAAAAATCATGTTGAAAATTTAATTCATTATCTTCATCTTCAAATCTACTTGTTTTTTTTAATTTAAAAAATGACCAGCCTTCTAGTCTTCGATGTTTGTAATATTCACCTTATTCTCACTCTCCCTCACTCCATATTCAATTACCTGTGAAAACATGTTACATGCACTCATATACATATATGATGTGCCTCATTAGAATGCAATCTCTTTGATAATGGAAGTTGATTCATTTATTGTTTTGTATCCCTAGTACTTCACACAGTGCCTTGCACAAAATAGAAACAATAAATACTTGTTGACCTTGCGTCCTGGATCTTTTGAGGTTATCCAAATGAAGTATATGCTGTTTCCTTAGGTTTTTCTCAGTATATCATTATGCCACCAGAAAATATAGTTTTATTTCCTCTTTGCCTGGATTTACACTTTTAATTTCTTTTGTCTTATTGTGATTGCTAGTCTTTCTAGAACCATGTCAAATAATAATGGAGAATCCCTGCTTGGGGAAGGCTTGGGGAAAGCTTCTGTTACATTCCTATTTCTTATGACTATAGATAGATGTTTTTATGATATTAAAAAGTCTCTCTGTGTTTATATTTTGTAGATTTAAAAAGCATAAGCTTAGGTTGTATGTTGTCAAAGTTTTTTCTTCATTGATTGAAATAATTGTGGTTTTGGATACTTTTGTTTTTAATGTGATTAGATAGATAGTTTTCCTAATGGTGAATCATCTTTGCATCTCAATTTGGTTGTAACAAATGCTTTCTTGGATGAGTCATTGTAGTCTGTGAGGATTTTATTTAAACTTTTGAAATGTTATTCATTAATTATATCAATTATTATTACAACATAATATAACATATAGGCATAGAATCATATGCCTATAGTTGTTCTTTGTTTTATCTATACTTGGTTTAGGTATTAAGAATATATTTGTCTCACAAAAGGCTTCTGATAGAGACCTGTATCAGTTTTGGAGAATAATTTGCAAGTCATTGGTACTAATTGTCTTTAAAAATTTAGATAGAATCTACCAGGAAGAGAAGTTTTTTCTTTGGTAGTTTCTTTGATAGCTACTTTGGTATTAGCTAGTACTATTTCTTTTTTCTGAGATTGGATTAATAAATGGGAAAGATCTTCCCATTTAAATTACCATCACATATAGTCACATATTACAACTTGTTCAGTCATTCTCTAATTGATGGACATCCCCTCAATTTCCATTTTTTTGCCACCACAAAAATATCAGTTCAAAATATTTTTGTACGTATATGTCCTTTCTCCTTTCTTTGATCTCTTTGGAATACTGACCTAGTAGTGGTATTGCTGAGTCAAAGGGTATGCACAGTTTTATAACCCTTTGGGCATAATTCCAAATTGCTCTTCAGATTGATTGAATCAATTCACAGCTCTACCATCTCCTTTAATGTTCAATTTCTCATCTTTTGTACTTGTTTTCAATTGGTTTATTTGTAAACTAATTTCTAATGTACGTTTCATTCATTAATCCTCTCTTCTTCCATTTTTTATTCTATTTTAGGCATGTAATTTCCCCCTCAAACTGCTTTAGTTTCATCCCAGAAATTTATATTGTTTATAATTTTCTTTCACGTAATTGTTTCTATGATTTGTTATTTGACCCATTAATTCCTTAAAATTTCATTCTTATGACTTTATTCAGGACTGTGTCTTTTGCTTGTACTTTTTGAACTGATTAATAGTTTTTAATTTTTGTGACCCATAAATGATATATTTATCATCTAAATTTTTGCATTAATTTGCAGTTTCTCTGGATTCTAATGCACAATTAAATTCTGTAAAAATTCCATATGGCGCTGATAAACATGTATATTTTTTGTCATTTCCATCTAGCAGATGTAATATCTTTTTTTGTTTGAGTTATCCAAAAATTTGTTAAATTTCGTGTCCAAAATTGAGAGGGGATGTGAAAGTCTCTTGCTAATCTCGTATTTGGTATCATTCAGTCATTTCACTCATCTCTGACCCTTCATGACCCCATTTGGGGTTTTCTTGGCCAAGATACTGGGTGGTTTTCTATTTCCTACTCTAGCTCATTTTACAGATAAGAAATCTGAGCTAATCAGGGTTAAGTGACTTGCCCAGGGTAAAAGAACTGGCAAGTGCCAGAGGCTGGATTTGAAATCAGGTCTTCCTGACTCCAGGCTTGGTGCTCTATCCACTGAGCCACCTAGGAATATTACTATATCTTTTTAGCAGTTTAGTTAAATTTTTCTTTATGACTTAAGAAACTAAGCTATTTGGAGAACATGAGTTAATATTGATTCTGATCTGTTTTTAATGCTTCCTTCGAACATATCATTTTCTTTTTATCCTGTAGTTTTTTTTTTTTTTGCTTTTCTTAGTCTAATACCATAACTCTAACTCCTACTTTTCTGGATTCACCTGATAATCCAGCCCTTCTTTTTTTATTCTGTGTATACTTTTGCTTTTGATCTGTTTCTTGTGAGCAACAGATTGTGGGGTTTTTCTGTTTCTTCCTAATCTGACTCCCTCTTTTGTAGTAGTAGATTGCTTAATTTGTCAAAGTTATGAGAGGTTTATATTTTGTTCCATTTGTCTCTATTTTTTTTTTACTGAATTAGAAATCTTGTTATTGCTGTTCCTTTTCCTCTGTAAAGACAGCATTGGTCTCTGCAGCTATTTTTGCTTAAAGTAATCCTATTCCTACTGGATCTATTCCTTTACCATTGCCACTCTGCCCCTATCTTGAATCCATTTTTCACATGTTTTCCCATATTAGGAGTTTTACCTCACATGTTAATTCCCATTTCCTTTTATCTAATTAGCTGATTTGTCACCTCTCACTCAACTAAGGTAAGTCCATCTCCCACCCCACCCCACCCCACCTCCACCCCCGCAAGTCTTTTTCATCTTCTTTCATTTATTTACCAAAGGGAACTTTGTGCAAACTTAATGACTAGATGGTTCAGTACAGAGATGACTAGACCTGAAATTAGGAAGAAATGATTCCAAGTCCTGCCCCATAGGTTTACTACCTGTGTGATCCTGGGCAAGTTAATTAACTTCCAGGAGAACAACTCATGTGACTACCAAAATTATAATATGTGAGGAAACAATATTGAAAGAAGTCGCAATTCTGATCAAAGAAGAGACCAGTCTTTAGCATAAAAGATGTATAATGAAGTATGTCTCTCACCTGTTGCTGAAGAACTTCAGAGTTGAGACATACTTTTTCAGATTTGGTCATTATGTTGACTTGTTTTGCTTGAATATACATTTTTTAAATAAAAGAGAGCTTATATTTGATTGAGGGTTAGTAGGTGGTAATTATATATTTTAAAAGAGCATCAATAAATCTTTTTTAATGTAAAAATAATAGTGGCACTCTTTATAGAAAAAGGGAAGTTGTGAGGAAGGGAAAAATTTTTCTGGAGGACAATGTTGTGTTCTGCATTGGATATGTTGAGTTTGATATGCCTGTGGGACATCCAGGTGGAAATGATGAAAAGATAAATTGAAAAGGCAGAATTGAAACTCACAAGAAATTGAAGGCTGGATGTGTGTCATTAGCATTGGTTAGTTAAAACAACAGGGCTAGAATTCTCCAAAAGAGAGTGTAGAAAGAAGAAACAAAGAGGTCCTAGGAGAAAACTCAGGGGGTACACTCATGTCTAAGGGTGGGCAATAGATCGGTGAATTTGCAAAAAAAAGACTGAAAAGAATCAATCTGACAGTTAAGAGAATGAGGACAGAATAATGTTCTGAAATTTTTTTGGGGGGGAAGGAGTGGGTGGTTAACAATATCAAATATTGGAGAGAATCCAAGAAGGATAAAGCCTGAGAAATAAGCAGTTATTAAAAGACATCTTTGTTCTATGGAACTGACACTAAGGAAACAAAGATAAAAATAAAATAATCCCTGTCTTCAAGAAGCTAACATTCTGGGTGGATACGACATATACACATTGAAGTAAATATATAATAATTTCAGGAGGCAGAGTATCAATAATTGAGAAAATAAGAAAAGGCTTCCCAGAGGAGATATCATTTCACTTGAACTTTGAAATAAGGACACGAAGAGAGAGGCAAGGAGAATGCACACTTTAGGCACTGATTATAGCTTGTGCAAAATAAGAAATGGGTGATGATACGTTAAAGTTGGGGAATAGCTAGTGGGCCAATTTGACTGGAGTGGAAAGACAGAGAGAATTAAGAAAAGATATATTTGACAAGTGAGATATTGATCAAATGGAGTCCTTCAAATACCACACCAAGGAGTTTTGGAGGAAAGAGGAAGTCCCTGAAAATTCTCAAGGAAAGTAAAGACATCATCATTCTTGTGTTGTAAGACAATAGGTGTCATGAAGATAGTCTTATACCTGAGTTCTTTGTATTTTAGGTGCTATGGAAAACAGACATAGAGAACTGGGAAGTAACACATCTTTTGGTTCACAGTAGATGGTGTTATCGTTGTATAGAACCAAGTTTGATTATAATTTTTATATTTAAAACAGAACACATGAAATATCTTGAAGGATCCTCTTATCCTAGTTCTCAAGGTCATTAATTTTTTCTTTTTAAACTCAATTTTGCAGTTACATGGCAATGAAATAAAACTTACCTATTTCCTACAAAATGAACTTAATCATTCTATACTACATATATAGTATACATAGTCCTATACATAGTCCTATACAAGCAGGTTAGGTTAGAGTCCTATACTAACAGGTTAGTGGGGTGGCACTACTTCCCTGTTCCAGCTTTTAGGAGTAAACTTTAAGAGTTCTGACTTATAGCCTCTAAGCCCCCATCCTGTATATGCTTTTCAATATTAATAATGCAATAGAACTTTGTTAGCTATTAGAAAAGGATATTTATAGAAACTGTAGGAATAATAGACCTTCCCATAACACAAATACCATGTAAACCAAGAGTCTGCATTATATTTAAAGGGAAACTAGATGACTTTGGAAAGTGAAGATGTATATTATCTCCTTTATTATTATTTTAATGTTAGAAATCCTAGTTATAGCAATGACAAGAAGAAGAAACTGAGAAAATAAACAAAAAACCCCATAATTAATTTTTCTAGATGATATGATGGTCTATTTTCAGAAGTTTAGAAAGTCAATCAACATTAATTTAAACAAAATTGCAACACATAAAATAAATATACATTAATTAGCATTAGTGTATATTACCAACAAAATACAGTAGAAAGAGGGAATATGGTTTAATTTAAAATTAACCACAGCCTCTTTTCTCAAAAGTCAAACAGAATAAGTCTAATTCCTCCTGTGCACAATAACCTAAATAATTGAAGGGAAATATTTTGTCCCCTACGTCTTCTCTTCTCCACATAAAACATCAATTCCTTCCTCATATATCATGAACATGAAGCCCTTCCTTAAAGGAATATCATATGACATTAATGTTTTTCCTGACCATATTTCATAATTGGCACATATTAAGATTTCTTCAAATTGTTTTCTAACTATACTTGCCCTATCCTGTCCTTAAAAAATGATTTTTGAATGCAAGTATAGATTTTGATATTTATCCTTATTAAATATCATCTTATTTCTTTTTTTAACTTGTAAAAATCTTTTTGGATTTTCATTCTACCATTTGCATTAGCCATTCCTCCAAACTTTGTATCCTCTACTGTGATTTTCACGGTGCATTGAATGGGGGAATCCCAATGATTACAGTAACAGCTGACAGGTTTTTAGGGTCCATATCTGGGATGTCACTTATGGAGGGAGTGCTTGATATGGAACTCACTTATCCAATGTAGAAAAATAACTTTGTAATTTAATTTTAAGGAGTTATTGGGGGAGGGGTACTGAGAAGATGTGACTTGTCCATGTTTCCATAGACAGAGACAAGCATTCCTCATTCCAAGACTAACCCTAATACACAACAATACACTGCTTGTCTAGGAAGCATGTAAATAATACTTTAAGCTTCTAATGAATTTCATATATATATATATATATATATATATATATATAATGTATGTAATCTCTATATATGATGCATGACATGTATAGGATATATAATGTATACATAATGCACACACATAAATAATCTAAATGAAACATATTTTACATATTCTCTTCTGTGATCTTCAAAATACCTCTGAACATATTACAACTTTTATTATTTCCATGAAGAAACCAAGGTCCAGACAACAATGCCAAATAAAAGAATCATAGGATTTAGAGCTGGTAGGAACTGCAGGATCATAGATTTAGAGTTGGAAGGGTATTTAAATGTTATAGCATTCAAAAACATTATTTTATAGACAAAACCCAGGAGGATTATGCAGTTTAAAGTCACACAATTAG
>JAQQSK010015161.1:0-10873 GCA_028658325.1 Potorous gilbertii
TCTCTCTCTCTCTCTCTCTCTCTCTCTCTCTCTCTCTCTCTCTCTCTCTCGCTGTCTGTCTTTGTGTCTGTCTGTTCCCCCTTCCTCTCTCCCTCCCTCTCTCTTCTTCTCTCTCCCTCTCTCCTCCTCTCTCTCTTTATTTTTCTCTATCTCCTTGTCCTATACCACAAAACTGAAAGTTCTCAAAGTGAAAGTATTTTGAGAAGAAATAGAGAAATTAGTAGAGAGTTGTTGAGTAAAGTTTGTTTGGAGGGATCTGAGACTACTGAAGACCCATTCATTTTCACCTCTCTGATCTGGTACCTTTTTATTTGATTTTTCATAGCAGCCAAACAACGACATGGTGAAAATGAAACATAATTACTATTACTAATTCATATCCTAACTTTGTTCAATGACTGTCTCCAAAGTCACTTCTGGTATACTGTAGTGCTGCATGATTCTTTTAGAAGAACTTTTTTTTAGATCTATCAGTCTTTAGAGCCTGAATGAACACTATTACTTCCAGGAGAGACTACAATTTTAAAAAACAGGTATATTTGAAGCCTGATATATCTGGGCTGGTGGCAGGGAAGGGGAAGTGAGTCCTGTGCCTTAGCTTCTGTACAAATAAATATCCAGTTTCTAAAACCACCAATAATTAGATATATTAAATTAAACAGCTTTTTAGTGGCATGGTCGTCTAAGGCTAACATGTTCAAAAAAAATGACTATGGGTCTGATTGACCTTGGCATTATTACAGGGTCATATTTTCACATGGCTGAGCTGTTCTTGAACAATTTCTCCTAAGTACTGGGTACAGATAGTCTTTTCTTCAATACTAGGCATACATGTCTTATCTTTTGACCTATTCTTTCTTTGCTTTCAAAAAAAACAGCCATTGTGTGAAATGCAAGGGCAATGTTACTCCTTGAACCTATTTTAATTGTTTTGGCTTGCCTCCTTTTCATTATTTTTTGCCTTTTAAATGTTGGTCTGACTGTTGTTTAGTAAGTACTTTGGATGGATTCTGGTGCCTGGTGATTACATGAAAATATATAGTATGGTTTAATTTTTTTTATTATGAACTTGACAAATATAAACAAAGATGAAAATTTCCAAATACAAATAACTGAAGATGCTTATGTCAAACTGCTAATTTTTATTACATACAGCCTTTTTTAAAGTACATATTAAATTTTACATAATGATACTAACCTTGCCTAGCTTGTCTATGTCTCCTTTGTGAACTTTGCTTTTGTGTATTTTTTAACTGTTCTATTGATGCTCTTTTCCTTATTTTTCTCTATTTTTGCAGTTCTTTTAAACTTACCTGCTCTGTTCTACCATTCTTTCCTCTTCCCCAAAACAAAAGTCCTCATTTGCAACAAATAAGTATAGACAAGCAAAACAAATTCATACATTGCTCATATCTGAAAATGTGTCTCATTATGTACCTCTAGTCCTCTGACTGAAGAAAGCATGATTCCTCATTCTTCTGCAGTCATAATTTACCATTGCAATGGCCAGACTTTTAAATCTTTCAAAATAACTCCATTTTATAATATTGCAATCATTCTATAACTTCTCCTGATTCTGCTCACCCACCCTTGCACCATTTCATATAACTCTTCCTTGGTTTGTCTGGAAAGATATCTGTTTCTTTCACTATTTCTTGCCACACAATATTATACAGTAGAAGAACTACACAGTGGTAGGAGGAACTAGACTAAAACTTTAACTGGTTTTACAAAGCATCTCACTCCACCAAGTCTGCTTCTGAATCAGGCATCCTCAGTGGATGGATTCTCTCCCTTATTTACAGAACACTGTGTCTCAGATGTTAGGTTGATTCACTAATAGCCTGAATCACACAGCTTTCACCTTGGGTTTGCTCTGGTACCTCAGCTAACTTGGCTATGCAACACAGAGAAGACTTTGCTATGAATTCTTCATCATTGGATCTCTTCATTGGATCTCTAGTGGCTCCCCTGATTTCAACTTTACAAGGTCATTCCATCTCTAATATTCCCATCTAAAAGTAAGAAGGAACAGACACAATAGGGACAGAAGCAACTGTAATGCTCCAAAGCCATGTGTCAACAAAGTGTACTGTGTTTCCTGAAATTCCTCTTTCCTGAAATCATCAGGATGAGACAGAGGCAATTTAGCAAATTAATGCCTTTTGTATACATCCAGTTCCAGTTTAATAGCTAACAAAAAAGCTATTTTTCATAACTTAACAAGAAATAACCATTGAATACCTGTGGATGCTCTGAAGTACAAAACCAGGCCTGTTCATTTCTTGTCACCAACTTCAGAAGGAAACACACAGAGGCTGGTAGCAGAGAGTGCTTCCTGGCCTTCATTAGCCAGTCCTCTTCCCTCCATCATACTTATATTACTCATATACCACAACCTAATTTCTACTCATATACTTTTTCTCCCAAATTCTTTGCTACAACAAAAAGTGCTATTACAAATATTTTCTACATATGTCCTTCCCCTATCTTTAATTTCATTGGTATATATGCCTCCTAGGGTTTTCTTTCATT
The DNA here is from genome assembly GCA_028658325.1 of Potorous gilbertii. NCBI lineage: Eukaryota > Metazoa > Chordata > Mammalia > Diprotodontia > Potoroidae > Potorous > Potorous gilbertii. The sequence goes on from JAQQSK010015161.1 coordinate 2,536, forward strand.
TCCTTTCTTTTTTTGCTGAATCAAAAGATATGCAGAGTTGAGTGACTTTATGACTCAGTAGTCAACTAGCTCTAATGTGCCAGGTACTACACTGTGAAACAGATACAAAGAAAAGAAAAACAAAAAAGGAAAACAATAAAAACATTACCTCCTTTCAATAATCTCTGTGTCTGACTCTCTCTTTCTTTCTCACTGAGGACTGGAAAAAGTTTCTTGAAGAAAGTAGTACTGTAGTAAGGTTTGCAAGGAATCCAAAGTAGTTAGGAAGTGGAGAGGAAAAAAAGAGGTCCAGGCATGGGGACCTAGTGAAAATATTTGGGGGCAAAAAATGGAATGTCACATTCAAGGAAAAGCAAAGTAACTAATATCATTGGATCATCAAACACATGGAGAGGAGTATAGTGTAAGAAGAATGAAAAGGTAGGAAGGAACCAAGTTATAAAAGACTTTAAAAGTCAACCATGAGATAATAAAGAGTCATTGGAGTTTATTAAATAGTGAGGTGACTGGATCAGACTTGTGATTTTTAGGAAGATAAATTTGACAGCTGTATAGGGTGGATTGGAGTGGGAGAAAATTATGGCAGAGAGACCAACCAAAAGACTTTTGTAATGGTCTAGACTTGAGGAGGTCAGGGTCTCTCCCAGATTGGTGGCAACATCAGAAGAGAGAAGGGAGAAATATACCAGACTTGTTACGAAGATAGAAATGACAGAAAATGAAAACTGATTGCATATGAGAAAGGTAATAGAAAGTGAAGAATCAAAGGTGACATCTAAGTTGTGAGCCTGGATGACAAGGAGGATTGTGGTGCACTCAACAGCAACTGAAAAGTTAGGGGAAAGGGAAAATTTTGGGAGAGAGGAAGGTAATGAGTTGACTTGGAGTAAGTTGAGTTTAAGATGAGACTTCCATTTCATGATGTCTATTAGGCAGTTGGAGATGCAAGACTGGAAACTGGGAGAGAGGTGGGAGTTGGTGACAATTCCAAATTACTTTGCAGAACACTAAGATCATCTCACACCTCTGTCAATGGCACATTGGCATGCCTGTTTTCCAAGTTCAGTGGGTCTTCAGTAGTTGAACTGCTTGCTATTGTAACACATTGCTTTTGGACCTTGTGTATCAAATCCTTTCCAGTGTTTACTTTTCTACCTTTCAACTGGAGTTGTGAAGTTTTGTTGATTCTGCTTCATAATAAAATTTGTGATCTGATACTGATAGGCTCCCTTCTTTCCTGTTTTTTCTAATTATTTCCTTTGAGAAATATTGAATAATTTCCCAATAGTATTGTATCTACTACCATAAAATAATGGAGAATAGCTAAGTGGTACAATGGATAGAGTGCCTGGCCTATTGTAAGAAGAACCTGAGTTCAAATTCACCTTCAGACACTTCCTAGTTGTATGCCATGAATCAGTCACTTACCCCTGTTTGTCTCAGTATCCTCATCTGTAAAATGATCTGGAGAAATAGGAAGCCACTCCACTATCTTTGCCAAAAACACTTCAGTAGGATCATGAAGAGTTGGATGTGAGTGAAAATGACCAACCAACCATAAAATGACATTTATAATTTGAATGGCATAATGCTGAATTTGTATGTTAATTTTGGCAGTAGTAGTATTATCTTAGAATTGCTTCACAAGGAGTAATTAAATTACTTAAGTGTGTATTTGTATAAAGACTATGTTGCAGTTGTTTTCACAGAATTCCTGATGATGTTTTGTTCTATTACTTTTTCTGAAGGTGTGTTACTTAAATTTTCTATTTAATATTTATTTCTATTGAACATTTTGAGTGTTTTGTATTTTTCTAAATAATTCTCTATTTTATATCAGGTTTGTAGGCACAATTTTTACGTTTCCTTTATTTGTTGTGATTTCTCTTTTGACAATTTTTGCCTCCCTTTCTTTTCTTAATTGAGTTAAGTAGCTTGTCTTTTGATTGTTCCCCCTCAGAGAATTCAGCATCTAGTTTTAGCAATTTTTATATCTCCTTTGATTTTCAGAATTTGTGTTTTTGTGCTTAATTATGAATTTTTGATTTGTTACTTTTCTAGTTTTTCTTTTATTTACATGTCCAATTTATTATTGTGTTCTTTTTAATTTTTGTGGATGAAAAGTATTTAAGAATATAAAATTTCCATTAAAGTCTGATTTAGTTATAGCTTAAAAGTTTTTGTATGTTATTTCATTGTTGTCATTTTGAAAAATGAAATTACTTATTGTTTCTGTGACCTATTCTTCGACTCATGCATAGTTTAGAATTTTATTATTTTGTCTCCATTTAAGTCTGAATTCTTTCTTCAGGCAGTCTTTAGTAATTAGACTTTTTACTATATTGTGGTCAGTAAATTATTTGTTTCATATTTCTGCTTTTCCACATTTTTTTATGAGATTACTTACATTATAGGACATATTCAGTTTTTGTAAAGGTATAATATGCAGTTGAGAAATATGCACTCTCCTTTCAATCCCTATGTACTAATCTCCAGAGATCTAACTTTACTAAAATTCTATTTAGGTACTAACTTCTTCATTATTTACCATTTCGTTAGATTTACAGTTATCCCTTCAATTCTGCAAAGGCATAGAGTCTCCACCATCGGGAAAAATTCAACATAAAATTTTTTGGTCCGCCCTTTATACCAGAGGAGAATCTGAATTTTTTCTTTTTCTTTTATGGGATGTTTACAGCACCTTATTGCAAAATTTGGGTATGTTTATAATATTCAAAGATAAAATATGCTGATATTATATAATACTGCACATATGTCATGAAATTCTGAGTTTCTCCACTTTTTTCTGGGTTATCTGCTGACCTTTGTGTGTTATCTGCAGCTTTTGCAAAACTCACCCAAATTTTTCATTTTATTTCTTATGTTGATCCACAATATATCAAAACAATAATGGGAAAAGTCATGATATGGAAGAGTTAATTGCATTTTCATCTAAAAGGGACATATAGATGTCCTCAGATGTTATGCTTTACTATTTTTCTCCCTGTAATTTGGTTAGTTTCCTGATTCATTTCATATATATTTAGTATTTATATTTCATTATCTATAATGTCTTTAAGTATAACCTACTTTCCCAGATTATTTTTTAACCATCAATATTTATTGTTGTTTTGTCGAACATGGTCACCATTCCTGTTTTATTTTTGACTCATTTGATGCATAGTAAATTCTTCTCCAGGTACTCATTTTTACTCTGTGCAAATCTTTGTTTCAAGTGTATCTCTTATTAACATATTGGATTCTGTTTTCTAAGCCATTCTGCTACCATCCTCTCTGCTTCATGGTTGAGTTGATCCCATTCATATTCATTGTTATGATCGTAAATTTTTCTTCATTCTTTTCTCATACCTTTTCCTCTCTCTCCACCTTCCTCCTCTTTTCCTCTCTGCCACCTTCTTTAGAAATAAGAAAGAAGAGAAATAAATGGAATGTTGGTCAGCACTAGTAATTTACAATTAAAGTGCTCTACCCTTACCCCTTTGCCTTTTCATCCAGCCTAGACCCCACTGATTAATATACTCCCCCTTTTAATCCTGCCTTCATGAATTATTCTTTGAATATGAAATTTGTTTCGCTTGTGATTATTGCCTCCCCAAATCTACTCTCCCCCTTAAACCCAACTCCTCTCTCTTCCTCTCCCACGTTTCTATGGTAAGTTTATTGTATTTCTACATCAAATTCTTTGTGTGCTCATTACTTCTTTGTCCAGGTTCAGATAAGACTAAGGTTCATGAGACGCCCACGGATTCTTCAGTGTTTATATGCCTTTTTTCTCATGTATTTCAATTGGGAAAAATGTTAGCTTCTTATTCCTTCTTTCTCATTTCTTCTATAAAGCAGCAATTTTTGTTCCCTTTTCTTTCCTCTGCTAAAGCTAACAAGCTGGAACAAAACTGTAGGTCTGTATTTGCTTTTTTTTTTTACTAGTCAATAAGTATCTGGTAAGCATCTATTGTAGACTAGTTACTATATCTGTAAAATGAGTTGGAGAGTGAAATGGCAAACCACTACAGTATCTGCCTAGAAAACCCCAAATAGGGGTCATGAAGAGTTGGACACAAGTGAAACAACTGAAAACAACAACTATGTTAAGAGCGGGGATACAAAGAGAGACAAAAGACAATTTGTGCCCTTGAGAAGTTCACAATCTAATGAGAAAGACAAGTAAATGTGCGCACACACACACACAAACACACACACTTACACACAACAGGATAAATATGAGTAGTGTTCTACTTGAATTTAATTATTTTGTTCTTTTATATCTTATCACAGAGAAAGTTGTTTTTATTATATCTCATAATTCATAAATGATTTTTTACATTCTAATATGAAGCCTGAATCACTGGACTGGGCTGAGTTAGGTTATGCCCAGAACATTAGCCCTTTTTCTTTTCAAAATACCATATTACAGAATTTTATCTTCTTTATTTTAGTTTCAGCATAGTTCTGTGTGATCACAATTTGTGGTTCTCTGGCCCTTGAATTTTTTCTGACTACTTGCAGCTATTTGCAATTTTTCTCAATTGTGAAATTCTGGATTTTGCATGTGACATTTCTTCCAGGTGATCAAGTGATTCATTCCATCTTCATTTTTTTTTCTTCCAGTTCTGTATATCTGAACAGTTTTTTCTTGTGATTTCTTGAAATACAGCCTCCAGGCTTTTTGTTTGGTCATAATTTTAATACTTGTCAGGAATGCTCCTGTAATGCCAATATCTCTCAGCTTGGGTTTGATATCAGAACAAAATAAACACTCACAAGTCACTGAATATTTAAAAATGGAGGTTTGCCTTAACCCAGCAAAGATATGCAACAAGGATACAATGGCACTTGACTTCTATGGACATGACCTTTCCCAACCAACCAAACCTTTTGTCTTCATCTGGAAAGGTGTGTGGTCAATAGATCTTCAGGGTATGCAACTTAAGTTGTCTCAGGCAGTCATCAAGTAGGAGAGGCCTAGAATCTATGTAACTGGAACTTTTTATGCCCCTGTATGAACAGTACGCTTCACCAGGGAATCTGGAGCAAATCAGGTCTAAGGGGTAGCTTTGCTTTTTTTAGATAAAGCTTCTCCATGTAGGGGGTGGAAAGAAAGAAGTTGTATAAGATAAACATCTCTCCTATTACATACAGGACAGCAGTCACTTTTAAATTACCTCTTTTCCAATTTAGTTGTTTTTGATAATAGGTACTTAACATGTTTTACTAAGGCTCAGTTTTTTCACTTTGTTCTAATATTTCTTGTTGTATCATGAAATCAAGTTCAGTTTATTCCATTCAGTTTTTCAGGGGATCTACTATTTAGGTAAGATTTTCTCTTTTTTTCTTTGAAGTATTTATTATCCTTCCAATTATTTTCTTGATTTCTCTAAATCTGTTTTTATTTTTTTATTTCTTCTGTCTACTATTGGTGCCCTTGTGAACAAGTTATTCTTTACTCTGAAGCTCTGCTTATAGTTGTAGAGTTATTCTTTTCTGAATTTATCCCTTAGGCTTCTTTTAACCTAGAGTATTCATTGTAGCCAGTTTTCTTCTATTTAACCATATCTCTAGTCTTAGTTCTGGAATTGAAATTTTGTGTCAGAGACTAGCTGTTCCTTTCCTATACTCTTAGATGGAGGGTCAGACCCCATTTGATCTGGGTCACTATAGTCTATCTGCAAATGCAGCCATGATTCTAAGTCTCAATTTCCTTTCTCCTCTCAACCGAGATTTGAATCTATCCTTTCCTCTGGCTTTGACAGGCCCCAGCAAATATTGGAGATCATGACAGACTTCAGGGCATCCTACAAGGCCTCACTGCAGTTGGTAAGCTAACCCTTTCTGGTTTTGTGGGTCAGAACATTACAAACTATATGTTAATTAGCCTTGTTTTCTTGCTTAATGATCTTCCAGGTGCTAACTGTCCCCTTCATTTGCTGTAGCAGACCACAGTGGAGATCCCACTGATTTCAGGCCCAATTACAGAAGCTTATACTGGTTTCATGACCCACTAGCATGTCCCCAAAGTACTCTCAGACTTCAGGCCCCATTTACCAGAGGTCAGGTTGGTTTAAAAGTCCTCCCCACCCCTTTCCTGGATAGAAGAGTTTACTGGTATTTTTCTTTGTTGTTAATAATTGTTCCATGTAATTTCTTTTATATCTTTGCTAGGGTATTAGGAGAGAGCTAGCTTTCTCTGGGACTTTTCATGTTGCCATCTTAACTGGGAAGCTATAAATTATTGACTTTAAATTTCTCTTTTAATTTAAAATTTTTCCCACATCCAACGTGGTAGAGTGAGAAGAAAACACGAAGACAGAAGGCTCAGATAACAGTCCTATTTCTGTCACATAACCAGCTGTGTGGTCTTGAACAAGTTATATGTTCTCTCTAGGCCTAACTTTCCTCATCTATAAAATGATAAAGTTGAACTATCTGAAATAAAAGTCCATTACAATTCTAACATTATATATTTGCCTCTATTATTTGTATTTATTTGAAGAGGAGAGGGAAAATAGACAAAAGAGGAATTACTGGTTATATAAAAAATCTTTAAAATGGTTATCACTTTCCTTCTAAGAAGCATCCTTTTTAATGTGTAGGTGGTATGTACATTATATATATATACATACACACACACACACACACACACACATATAAAATGAGAATTTTGTGAAGAAATTATCTAAATGGATCAGGATAGAAAATTATTTTGTTTTTTCTAACTTTATTTAAATAATGTCAATATAAATTTTAAATTATTTTCATGTTTATTTTGTAATTTTTCTTTTTTTAATGTTTATTTATTTATTTTGAGCTTTCAACATTCATTTCCACAAAATTTTAAGTTCCAAATTTTCTCCCCATCTCTCCCCTCCCCCATCCCATAACACTTTGCATTCTGAATATCCCTTTCCCCAATCAGCCCTCTCTTCTAACACCCTCCCTAACTTTGTCCCCATCTTCTTTCTTTTCTTGTAGAGCAAGATAGATTTCTATACACCATTACCTGTGTTTCTTATTTCCCAGTTGTATGCAAAAACAATTCTCAACATTTGTTTCTAGTACTTTGAATTCAAACTTCTTTCCCTTGCTCGATCCTCACCCATCCCCACTGGAAGGCAAGCAATTCTATATAGTCTATATATGTGTAGTTTTGCAAAAGACTTTCATAATAGTCATGTTGTATAAGACTAACTATATTTCTCTCCATCCTATTCTGCTCCCTATTTTTTCTATTCTCTCATTTGATCTTGTCCCTCCCCAAAGTGTTTATTTCTAATTACTCCCTTCTCCCATCTGCCCTCCCTTCTATCAACCCCCACACCTCATTTCTCCCCTTCTCTCCTACTTCCCTGTAGTGTAAGATAGAGTTTTATACCTAATTGAGTAAGGATATTATTCCCTCCTTAAGCCAAATGTGAAGAGATAAAAGCTTCTCTTTTCCCTCTCACCTCTTCCCCTTTCTCCTCTATTAAAACGAAGCTTTCTCTTGCCTCTTTTGAGTGTTAATTTGCCCTATTCCATTTCTCCCTTTCTCTTCCCAATATATTCCTCTCTCACCCATTAATTTTATTTTTTATCATCCCTTCTTTTTTAACTCAACCTGTACTCTGTGTGTGTGTGTGTGTGTGTGTGTGTGTGTGTGTGTGTAAAATCCCACCAGCTACCCAAAAACTGAGTAAGGTCTCAAGGGTTATAAATATTATCTTTCCATGTAGGAATGTCAACTGTTTAACTTTAGAAAGTCTTTCATGAATTTTCTTTCCTGTTTACCTTTTCATGCTTCTCTTGATTCTTTTGTTTGAAAGTCAAAATTCAGTTCTGGTCTTTTCATCAAGAATGCTTGAAAGTCCTGTGTTTCTTTGAATGCCCATTTTTTTCCTGAAGTGTTACACTCAGTTTTGCTGGGTAGGTGATTCTTGGGTTTAATTCCAGTTCCTTTGACTTCTGGAATATCATATTCCAAGTCCTTTGATCACTTAATGTAAAAGCTGCTAGATCTTCAATCTTGTGATTGAATTTCCACAGTACTCAAATTGTTTCTTTCTAGCTTCTTGCAATATTTTCTTCTCAACCTTAGAATTCTGAAATTTGTCTACAGCATTCCTAGGAGTTTCTCTTTTTGGTTCTCTTTCTGGAGGTGATTAGTGCATTCTTTCAATATTTTTTCCCTCTGCTTCTAGAATATCAGGGCAGTTTTCCTTGATAATTTCATGAAAGGTGATGTCTAGGCCCTTATTTTGATCATGGCTTTCAGGTAGTCCCAAAATTTTTAAATTGTCTCTCCTGGATCTATTTTCCAGGTCAGTTGTTTTTCCAATGAGAT
>JAQQSK010015162.1:0-10873 GCA_028658325.1 Potorous gilbertii
TAGATCGTTTCAAGCCTGTATTAGTCTTATCAGGCACAGTCAGTCACACTGAAATTTCACTCTACATTGCTGATGTCATTTTGGCCCTCTTCTAAGACGAAGGACAACAACCAACCAATCAATTCACTCATATGGAATTTTGCCGTCCCCCAGATATTATTCACACACAATATTAAGTCAAAAATAGAACACTTAAGGTTCTTTCTCCGATGCACCAATGGGGCTGCTGCTCCTGAATCCTAACCGTTATTGACAGTAACGAATTAATGCATCTTGTGCTTCTTCCTGATTTATGATTAATGAAAATGCCTTCCCATTTAAAGGTTTTAAAAGGACAAATTCTGTTCTTCAAAACTCCTTAACTAAGGTGGTGTATTTTGAATTATCTTTCTAGAGATGTTGCTCAAATCTACCTCTTCTAAGATTCTAAAATATGAGGGACCAAATGGTAGGTGTCCTTCAGATGTTAACGGAAACGATTGAGGTCAAAGGACATGGACAGGTAGTTACCAGAGGAAGAAATTAAAACTATCTGTCCTCATACAAATAGTATTCTAAATCAAGACAAATCTGAAACACTTCCGTTTTGATGACTTTATTTGTTCATCACAAATAACACGATCAACATTGTCTTACATTAACATGATCTCCTGGCAAATATTCATCAGTATTTCAATACAAGATGACCAGATAGCAGATGGGAAAATATATTTATATTTTTATGCCTGTTTGATATATAGTAGATGTCTTCTCTCAATTCCCTTCTTTGCCTTTCCATGGAGTTCCTGTAACTGAGACTTACATTTATCTGCAAAGTACTTCTACTTTGGATTTCATTTATTGAAAAAAATGTCAAGATTTATATGATTTTGTTCCTCTAACTATATGTGCATTTGTTGTTCATCAGGTAGATATTTTACATTTGGAGTACTAACAATCAAATTCAAATTTATACATGGTCCAAATCCATTATGATTCTTGCACTTTTTGACATCTTTCCACCACTCAATTACTGCAAAAGTGGAAGGGCCTAAACAGAACTTAGAGTCACTATTTTCTTTATTAATGTGTTGGGAGAGTAAAAAAAATCACTTTACCAAGTGACCAGGTACTGGTCAAGAGTTTCCCCATCCTTGGCAAAGCTGGTCCTGCTTTCAGTCTGTTGTCATGGTTGTTCTCAAAGCCTTGATAACACCCCAAACACTTACAAAGCTTATTCCTTACTGGAAAGAACCTTTAGTCAGCTCCATACTACAATGAACCATCAGAGTAGGATTTTGTAAGAGCCCAAACGCCCATGTTCTATAACAATGTGTGGTGTGTGTGTTGCTTTTCAAATAATGGGGTAATTACTTATGTCAGGCTGAATAAAAGATCATTTTAACCTAGGAAATTTTACTTCCCTCAGGTATACTAGCTTTCTCATGGAACTTGGAGTAGGTTTTACTATGACAGCAGGAACCTTTTCACCCATTTTTACTGCACATCTCACAAACCAGGTAAAATATACCTTCATTCTTTAAAAAAAAAAATAAGAATTTAAACTGCCTAAAACAAACATTTTGTAGAGAGAAAGACAAAATAAATGCCCAAAACTCCTTGAAGTTGAATTTCACAAGTGGGTCAACTGAAACCCACTTCGGAAAGAAAAAAATCCAGAGCTGAGTCAGTACACAGAAGGAAACAAAAATTTATGTAGCACATATGATGTGTCAGGCATTATGTTACATGCTTTTTTTTTTAACAAATATCTCAGCTGGTTCTCATGACAACTCTCTGAGATAGGTATTGCTTTTACCCTCATGTTATAGTTAAGGAAACTGAACCAAATAAAACTTCGGTGACTTGCCCAGGATCACTCAACTAATATATGCTCAAGAATATATTTGAATGCAGCTCTTCCTGATTCCAGGCCTGAATAAGCACAAGTACTGATTTCTTTGGTAGATCCAAACTGAGATTAATTCTGCTCTCAAACAGCCTTCACAGGGATCACTTTGCTATATTTTTTTTGGATATCCAAGAATGGATTAAAAGATCTAAAAGGAAGTTAGAGTACTAGAGATTTTTTAAAGAGCAATCACTGCAGAATTTATTTTTTTTAAAACAAACCTTTTATGTAACCTGCTGTCTATATTTTCTAAGAACAACCAAGATCTAATATGCAACAACCTAATAAAGCAGAGTAAGTTATAATTCCTTTGTAAATGTCATTTCCCCCCCCCCCCCGCAATGTTTTCAAGCTTGATTTTTTGGGTTTTTTTTTCACTGCCAATCATTTACCCTCACCATGATGCAAAATGAAAACTTTATAATAGATCCCATCTACCACGTGACTTTTCTCTATGGTGACTGAATGTAGAATTTGGGGACTTAGGAAACTGGAAACTTTTTGGAATTATACAAGTAGCTGTTCTATACCTCTGTGTAGTTGGATCCAGCTGGAAAAAAAAAATGTGTTCTTGCTATCAGCTGCAATTAATCTGAATTAATCTATCAATCTTTGACCATACAGACATTCAGGACAGGGCTAAGGAGAAAAGACTCACCTGCTTCTGAATATTCATGAATGAGGAGATGAAGGCAAAATTTATCTACAAGTTTCTAAAGGATTTTCATTTGATGACACTTTATTTTTTCAGTCACTAAAAATGCTGGATTCTGAATTGCTTTTAACTCTATTGCCAGGTATTATTTTGAGATGCTAATTGTGTAAGCTAAACATACTTTCTAAAGGGTTTACATGCAGCCTGACTTCCTGAGGTGGGCTGCATATGCAGCCTATTTAGATGTCCTAATTTTTTGACTGAACTTTGAGGTGCCCATTCTACAACACAGAATTCTGCAAATGCCTTAGGAGAATTCGTTGGTCCAGGAAGAACATGATCTTAGAGTACCTGATGGGAGAATTATTATTATGTAAATCATTGAATTCGATTTATGGTATACTTCATCTTTGTCCATAATGTTATTCTGTATACCTAGATCACTCTAATTACTCCTTGGGGCCTTAGTAACTTTTGCATTGTTGTCTTTTATCACAGGCTCAATTTCTTCCTGACCACGTTGATTGCAATTAATCTGGTTTTACAGAGGAATTCTGTGAATATGTTTTTGCCCTTTTTTAAAAATTAAGAACACTAACTACATAACTCATGGTAGTAAGGAAATAGGCAACTCTGGAAGGTTTCAATCAGAAATGCGTCATGCCAGATCTTTAGCATCATACCAGTAGGTAGTTACCAGAGGATACAGAGTGAAGGTTTGGAGACCAAAGTTTGGACTTAAACTCATGGAATGCAAAAAGTCAAAAGGGATCTATGAGATCCTATAGTCCAGTCCACTCATCTTTCTGATGAGGAAACTGAGGAAAGAAATGAAGCAATTTCACCTTCAGAGAGTCTAGTGCCAAAAGGAAATAGGGGAGCTCACGGGATATCAGCTGTAATTTGAAATGAGATGGGTAAATCTCACTGGTTAATTGAATGATGAATGAATGAATGAGGAATGAGCATTGATTAATCATTTCATGTGCACCAGGTAGGGCAAGTGGGTGGTACAGAGGATAGAGTGTCAGGTCTAGAGTCAGGAAGAGTCATCTTGCTGAGAAGAAATTTGGCCTCAGATACTTATAAGTTATGGGACCCTGGGCAAGTCACTTATCCCTGTTGGCCTCCATTTTCTCATCTGTAAAATGAGCTGAAGAAGGAAATGCAAACCACTCAACTATTTCTGCAAAGAACACCCTAACGGAAGCGTTGGACACAAAGGAAACAACATTAGTATAACAATATACCAGGTATTGTCTTACATTCTAACGACGGAAATACAAACACAGAGGTCTTCCTTCTCATGTGAAAGACAACACAACTAGAGAGAGGAACAATATCCAGGGATGGATGTTTTGCTAGCATCCACTGGGTTATTGATTCCAAAGCTAGAGATGATGACATGAAGGCAGAAAACGGAGCACACTGAAAATACATGAGGAAGAGAGGGTAGGACAGGATGGCTGGATCATAGAGTGTATGGAGGTAAGTCTGTACAGGATGAGTCTGGGTTGTAAACAGTTTCATTTTTAAAAAGACAACTTTATATTTGGTTCTAGAAATAATAGAGAGCCAATGTAGTTTTTCTTTTCAGTAAGAGATTTATATGGAACTCTGGTTTGCAAAATCATGTTGTTACTTCAGTGAAAGATAGATTGAATCAGGGAGTGACTTGAGACAAGGAGGGAAGGTTCTAAATGATAATACAAAATTCCTTAAGAAAAAGTATTTTAGGGAAGAAACAAAAAATATTTGAAGAAGTAGAAGGAAATGCTAACTCATTTAATTCTAACCTAGTTAACCTATAATGGCAAAGAAAAAAAAAGCAATGAAAGCCACTGAGTGTACACAGCTAAATAAGGCCTGTTATTTTGTTTATTCTTGCAAGCGGTGCGGTGTGGGGTGGTGGAAGATCATCTCTAGAAGAAACAGCTTTTGTTCCAAGGCATGGTAATGCGGAACCAAGGAGTCCATCAGGTAAGGGGTCAACTCGCCTAGGTCAGAAAAGGACAAAATAAATTGTGATTGGTAATAAGTCTCTGTCAAGTGATAATAAGACAGCTATTTGCTGATGGCCTACCACAAAAGAGTAAGGCATGCTATCTTCCTGGACTTTGTACCTGGGACCTAATAGAGAATTTTCCATGGCTTGGCAATTTGATGACAACTAACCATTTCTCCTGACATATATGGAGATGAACATACTACCTAAAGGAACCTGAAAAGTCTTCTTATGGATTATGATTTGCTGAAAAGCAACAGATGAAGCCCTTAAGGACATGGATTGTATCTTCATTATCAATACCAATTGAAGGTAAGGGATTCAGAAGATAAAGACATATTTAGGGAGGTGATTGTCTAGCTAATAAGATGATATATAATCCTGGGAATTGTATTTTTGGACAACAGTTAAAAACATAGGAATATTGATGGGATGGAATATAATTCACTAAATACAATAAAAACATGCTTATCTGAAGCCTACCAAGTTTAATTCAACTATAAATTAGAATTTAAGTACTGATTACCAACTAGATACTGTGCTGAGTACTAGGCATACCAAAAAAAAGTCAAAACTAGTGCACATCCTCATGGAGTTTTTATTTTATAATTTAGAACCATTAAAAGAAAAGGAAGGGAGGAGAGAGAAAACTGACCCCAAAGCTATGTCAAGACTGTAAGTCAAGAACACTGGACAGATACAAGGAAATGGAATAACAAAAGAGAAGTACAATGATTTATGGGAAATAGTACTTAAAAGGGGCCAATAATAAAACCCATGGCCTCACATGCCTCTAAGTCATCTTTTTAGGATTCACACAATGGAAAATTCCCTAAGGATGAGTGGCTGAAAAATGGAACAAGTTACTTTAAGAAACAGTGAACTTATCATTACTGGTGGACTTCAAAAAAAAGTCTTAATTTCCACTTGCCAGGGATATTATCCAGAAAATTCTCTTTCAGTTTTCAGGTGCATTTTATGGCCTCTGACCAGGAGCTTCCTTGTTTCCCTTCTAATGCCAGGATTGTTTCCTGTCTCTACAATATTAATTCCTGAACAGGTCACATCAGATGTCTTCTGTCTACCTTAGGACACTGATTTTCAAAGGACATAGGTAAGGTGGCTTACAACATGGATTGTGAGAGCATTGGGAACTGTTCCATGTAAGAATTCATTGAAAGAGCCCTGGATATTTAGTCTCAAAAAAAGTGAAGATTTAGGAGGGAAAACAACATTTCTCACATTTGAAGGACTGTCATATGGAATTGAGATTGGACTTATTCTTTTTTTCCCATGAGTTCAAAAGTAGGTGTCACTGCTTGAATTTGAAAGCCAAACCCAAGTCTGGTCTAAAGAAAAATCTTCCAAAGACTGAGGTGTCCAAAAGGAGCTGCTTTCATTAATTCTCCCTTGTCTGAGATCTTCAAACAGGTACTGTTTCCAAATAACAACAATTGGAGAGAGCTTTTACAAAGTGATATTTATTTCATAACAATGACAAGAACAGGAGGATAAACATTCTCTGTTCACCCCACCATGTCAAGAGTACATTCTGCCCTGTGACACCTCAGCGGGAATGGACTCAGATTTAGTAGTTTCTTCATGGTAGGGTTAGTTATCACATTCATATGGAAATGAGACATTTCTAAAGGATGAGGCCCTGTGTCAGGTACTCGTGGGCTTGATTCTGAAGCTCATACCTCCTTACCTTTACTGTACATGTAGCTCTCCTGTAATTCAAAAATCATTTATTATTTTCTGTAGTCAATAATGTAATTACTAATACCTACCACTTACATACTGTTTAAAATTTGCGCAGAATTTTACATGTTATCTTATTTGATTCTCACAATACTACCAAGAGGTAGGTGTTGTTTTATCTCCATTTCATCAATGTAGAAACTGAGTCTGAGAATGGTTAAATGACTTGGCCAGAATCACATAACTGTTAAGTATCTAGGGCAAGATTCAAACTTAAGTCTTCCTTTTTCTGGGTCTAGTCTTCTATCCCAGAAATTAAAACATTCACTTGACTTCTGAGATTCCTTTCCACACCCACTTCACCTCTAGATCCACTCAGCCAGTGCTTGGGATCTGAGATTCTAATGCTGCTTCCCAGCCTCAGGGCTTTCAGTGGGGGCAGGGCTGCTATTCAGTGTGTGATTAAGTTCACATGCTCAGGTGGGGGCAGGGTTGCTATTCAATGTGAGATTAAGATCAGCTGCTCAGGTAGGGGCAGGACCACCTCACAGGGCTCAGTTCCCTCAGATGATTTATGTGGAGACCTTCAATAATGGATCTGAGCTCCTGCTTGCTTTGGGACCCTCTAACCACTGCTGCCTCCCGAGGAGGCCTGAGTTATGGAGACGTACCACTCCCCTCTCAGCCAGCCAAAACAGCTTTCTCACTGACTTTGAGTCTGTGAGTGGAGGCACTTGCAGATATTCTGCCTTTGAAATCTGCTTGGATGTGCTCCTCTCAGGTCCACAGGGCCAGGGCATGGCTGGGCTCTGCTCCAAATCCAGTGCACGAGGCACATTTGGTGTCGGTTTTTCTGGTCTCTCTGGAACATAAATCTCCTCCACTCCTTTGTTCTGTAGCTTCTGCTGCTCCAGAATTTGTTGGGAATTCTTCTTTACAGATATTTTATAGGCTGTGGGTTCAGGGTAGCATATGTGTGTCTTTCTACTCCACCATCTTGGCTCCTCCAAAATTAAAACATTCACACAGATTGTCAATCAGTCATTCAACAAGCATTTATCAAGTACTTACATTGTGTCAAAAATTGCACTGAGACATGCAGATGGGAACAAAATAAGGAAGGAAATGGTTCTTGCCCTAAAGAAGCATATAATCTGAAAGAGGTGATAATATGTACATAACTAGCTACCTACAAGACATACACTGAGTAGATGTAAGGTAGTCTGACAGGAGAACCTTTCTGATTGGGCCAAGAAGATAAAATCATGATAGGTTAATGAAATCAGCTAACCATATCTCTAGCATTTTCAAATGGATGGAGAAAGTTCAGCAATGAGTCCATCAATTGTGGGACGTGCCTAGTCATTCAGAAAATCCTTTTCAGAGGACTGGTTCTATTTGAAGCTAAGCACCTGAGAATGAATAGCTCTTGAAGGGAGGGGAAAAAAGAAAGAAGTCCCCTACTTCTCTCCTCAACTCCTATTTACCATGTTATTGGAGACGTTAGACGAGGGAAACAACACTGTCAACCACGAGCAAAGACACATCAAGGACAAACACAGACATTGCACAATGCAGAAAGATAACTACCCAAAGGAAGAAGTAATTTTAAGGACTATGAAACTTTGCATCATAAATTACCAGCAATGGATTCAATAAAGGACATCTATGAAATTGCATCATTTTAAATTCATGTAGAAAGGATTTCATGTAGGCTTATAACCCAAGAAAGCTATTGATATATAAAAAAAGTTCCTCGTGTATTTCAAAATATTTAGAGTACCACTTTTTGTGATAATGAAGAATTGGAAACAAAGTAGATGCCCAACAACCAGGGAATGACTAAACAAAGTGTGGTACATGAATGTAATGGAAGATTGCTGGTCTGTAAGAAATGATGCATGTGATGAATACGGAGAAGTATGGAAAAATCTGCATGAATTGATGCTGAGTGAAGTAAGTAGGACCAAGAACACAATATACATAGTAACAAAAACAGCATAAATGGAAAGAATAGTGACACCAAAATGTTAAAAGCAAATGTGATAAGATTATAAAGATCAAGTGAGACTTGAATGAAGAGACAGAAGACACCTTCAACACATTCGTTCTAGGTGGTGAAAGACCCAAAGTTTTATATATTGCATATGTTTTTACAGTTTTTCAATGTATCAGTTATCTGACTTTTTTCTATCTCCAAAAAATACTGTGCCTCATATGGGATGGTTCTCTAGGAGTGAGAGGGATACATGAGATACTATGATATTATGAGAAACAGAAAATATCAACAAAAACTTATTTTAAAAATAAAGTATCTCATGATCTTGAATAAATATTGCCAAATTGCCTTTATAAAGAAATTGACTTCTCTTTCTCTCTAGTGACCTACGCTCATAATTAGTGTGGTATAATATTAACAGATGAGTAAAGATACATACTCTTTCCAGGAACCTTATCTAGAGATGTTTAAAACAATACTTTTAAGGATAGTTTACATGCAATTTTCACTTCAGTTATGACACAACAATGAGGTTCTTCTATATGTAGCTATTAGTTTTTCACCCAGATGTGAGGAAATTGTTTGCTGCCTTTTGAGAACCATGGATCCCAATAAGTGATGTTCCTGGCAATACACATTGTCATTGAAATCTGTCTTCACCATGAGACCCTCTCTGGAGGACACACACAAAAGTCCTATCCCATTTTGGAAATAAAGTCCTTAACCTTGAATAAAACTATTAAATCATAAGGGAAGGAGAAGGGTGTTATCCACAGCTACAAAAAGATGATTTCCTTTGTATCTTCTAGTTCTGCCAAAGAATTACAAGAAAAGCAAATTCTTTTTTCTTTCCTTTACTTAAAAATTATTTTGTTTTTCATTTAGGGAATAAAATAAGCTTTTCCATAACATAGTATAATAAAAAAAGTTTGCACATGAAACTGCAAATCTGCTATACACAACTTGCTGTATCTTTCACATATACAGTAAAATTGTCAGTTACATTTCTTTCTTATTATTTTCATCTTCCCCTGCACCTCCCACCCTAGAGTGGACTTCAACCACACGCAAATAATGTACAGATAAATATAAGTACAGGGTGTATGTGTATATTCATATTTGTATGTACATATAAATATACAAATATATGTACTTATTCTGTACGTACTTCTATTTACCATTCCTTTATCTGAAAGAAGATAACTTATACACTCAAAGTCATTCTTAAAACAATATTGCTGTATGTGGTGTTCTTGAATCAGCTTATTTCACTCCATATTATTTCCTGCAAGTCTTTCCATGTTCTCTAAAATTACTGAGTTTATGATTTATTATAATACAGTAGTATTCCATCACAATCATATACCACAATTTTTTGGCCATTTTCCACTCGATGGGAAGCCCTATAAATTCCATTTCTTTGCCATGACAAAGAGAGCTGCTATATACATTCCAAAACACATAGGTTATTTTCATTTTCCCCTTATCCTCTTTGGAAATAGCGCAGATAGTGATATTTCTGAATCAAAGCTATAGGTACTTTAATAATGCTATGGGCATAATTTCAGATTCTTCTCCAAAATAGTTGAATCAGTTCACAGTTCCACCAATAAAGAATTTGCATCCCAGGTTTTCTACGTCCTCTCCATTTGTCACTTTCTTCTTCAATCATTTTAACCAGTCTGCTAGGTGTAAAAGATCTCTCAAGGTTGTTTCAATTTGCATTTCTATTTTTTTATTTTTTTTCAATTTATTTATTTAACTTTTAACATTCATTTCCACAAAATTTTGGATTCCAAATTTTCTCCCCATTTCTCCCCTCCCCCCACTCCAGTACACTGAGCATTCTAATTGCCCCATTACCAAGCTGCACTCTCTTCTATCATCTCTCCTTTCCCTTGTCCCCATCTTCTCTTTTATCCTGTAGTGCCAGATAACTTTCTATTCCCCATTACCTATATTTCTTATTTCCTAGTACCAAGGACAGTACTGTTCCTACTTCCTACTTCCAACTTCTTTTCATCTCTTCCTCCCCACCCATTCCCTCTGGGAAGGTAAGCAATTCAATACAGGCCATATCTGTGTAGTTTTGCAAATGACTTTCATAATAGTCGTGTTGTGTAAGGCTAACTATATTTCCCTCCATCCTATCCTGCCCCACATTGCTTCTATTCTGTCTTTTGAACCTGTCCCTCCCCAAAGAATATTGACTTCAAATTCCTCCTTCCTCCCACTGCCCTCCCTTCCATTATCCCCCCCACCGTGCTTATCTCCTTCTCCCCCACTTTCCTGTATTGTAAGATAGATTTTCATACCAAAGTGAGTGTGTATTTTATTCCTTCCTTTAGTCGAATGTGATGAGAGTAAGCTTCATGTTTTTCTCCCATCTCCCTTCTTTTTCCTTCTACTAAAATTTATTTTGCTTGCCTCTTTCATCAGAGATTATTTGCCCCATGCCATTTCTCCCTTTCTCCTCCCAATATGTTTTTCTCTCACCACTTAATTTCATTTTTTTAAGTTAAGATCCCATCTTATTCAATTCACTCTGTACTCTCTGTCTCTGTGTGTGCATGAGTGTGTGCGTGTGTGTGTGTGTGTGTGTGTGTGTGTGTGTGTGTGTGT
>JAQQSK010015164.1:0-10872 GCA_028658325.1 Potorous gilbertii
GAGCAATTTGAAGTCAACACTCTTGGGGAGGAACAGGATCAAAAGAGAGAATAGCACCAATGGGGGCAGGATAGGATGGAGGGAAATATAGTTAGCCTTACACAACACAACTATTATGGAAGTCATTTGCAAAACTATACAGATATGGCCTATATTGAATTTCCTGCCTTCCCAAAGGGAATGGGTAGGGAGGGAGGGATGGGGAGAAGTTGGAACTCAAAGTTTTAGGAACAACTGTTGAGTATTGTTCTTGCTACTAGGAAATAAGAGATACAGGTGATGGGGAATAGAAAGTTATCTGGCCCTACAGGACAAAAGAGAAGATGGGGTAAGGGAAGGAAGGGATGAAAGAAGAGAGGGCAGATTGGTGATAGGGGAAATTAGAATGTTTATTGTATTGGGGTGGGGGGAGGGGACAAATGGGGAGAAAATTTGGAACTCAAAATTTTGTGAAAATGTATGTAAAAAGTTAAATAAATATAAAAATAAAAAAAATTAGCAGGGCATACTGCCTAGAACCAGAAGGTAAAATAGAAATTCAAAGAATCCGTGAATGCCCACCTGAAAGCAATCCCAACATGACAACTGCCATAAATACTATAGCAAAACTCCAAAGTTCCCAACTTAGGGGAAAATATTGCAAACGGACAGAAAGAAACAATTTACGTGTTATGGAGCCATAGTCAGGATAGCAGGAGATTTAGCAGCTTCTACAATCAAGGATCAGAGGGTCTGAAATATGACATTCCAGGGGTCAAGGGAAGTAGGATTACAACCAAGAATTACCTTCCTTGCAAAACTGAGTAAAATCCTCTAGAGGAAAAATAGGTATTCAATGAGAGAGAGAACTTTCAAACATTCTTGATGAAATGAACAGAATTGAATAAGAAAATCTGATTTTCAAATACAAGACTCAAGAGAAGCATAAAAAGGTAAACAGGAAAGAGAAATCATAAGGCACTTACTAAAATTAAACTATTTATATTCCTACATGGGAAGATTATATTTGTAACTCATAAGACCTTTCTCATTATTAGTGTAGTTAGAAGGAGTATATATAGACAGAGGGCACAGGTCTGAGTTGAAAGTGAAGGGATCATATTAAAAAAATAAAATTAAGGGGTAAGAGGAATGTACTAGAAGAAAGAGAAAAGGAGAAGAAGAATGGAGTGAATTACCTCTCATAAAAGGGGCAAGAAAAAGCTTTTATAGTTAATGGGAAGAGGAGGGAAGTGATAGGGAGTGAGTGAACCTTACTCATCAGAACTGACTCAAAGACAGAGTAACATACACAACTCAATTGGGTATAGAAATCTGTCTTACTCTACAGGAAAGTAGGAGGGGAAAGAGATAAGATAAGGGGATGATTACAGATGGGAGGGCATATAGGTAGAGAGTGTGGTCAGAAGCAAATACTTTTGAGGAGGGACAGGGTGAAAGGAGAGAGAGAATAGAATAAACAGGAGGAAAGGAATATACTTAATTGCAACTGTGAAAAAAAAAATTTGAAGCAAATTTCTCTGATAAAGCCTCATGTCTCAAACATAGATACTAAGTAAAATTTTTAAAAATAAGAGCCATTCCCAATTGATAAGTGATCGAAAGATATAATCAGTTTTCAGGTGAAGTAGTTAAAGCTATCTATAACCATATGAACATGATTTCACTATTGATCGGAAAAATGCAAATTAAAACAATTCTGAGTTACTGCCTCATACCTTTTAGATTTGCTAATAGATAGAGGTAAATGACAGATGTTGGAGAGGATGTGGGAAAAATGAGATACTAATGCACTATTGGTGGAGTTGTGAACTGATTCAATCATTCTATAGAGGAATTTGGAACTATATCCAAAGGGCTATAAAAACCACACACAGCCTTTGACTAAGCAATGCCACGACTACGTCTGTATCCCTAAAAAGATACAAAATAAAAAGGAAAAGGACTTATATGTAGAAAAATATTTACAGTAGCTCATTTCTAGGGGTAAAGAATTAGAAATTGAGGGGTTGCCCATCAATTGGGGAATGGCTGAACAAGTTGTGGTACATGATTATGATGGAATACTATGTACTCTAAAAAATGATGAGCAAGATGCTCTCAGAAAAACCTGGAAAGTCTTGCATGAAATGATGTAAATTGAAATGTACTGTATACTAAGTAACAGCAGTATTCTAAGATGATTAGCTATGAATGACTTAGTTATTCTCAGCAAAACAATCATCTAAGACAACTCTGAAGAACTTGTGATGAAAAAGGTTATCCATCCCTAAAGGAGAAAATGTTGATGTCTGAATACAGATTGATGCATACTTTTTTTTACTTTATGTTTTTCTGCCTGTGTTTTCTTTTACAACATGAGTATTATGGCTATGTTTTGTATGACCACACATGTACAGCCTATGTTGAATTGCTTGCCTTCTCAGTTGGAGAATGAAGAAGGGAGAGAATTTGAATCTCAAAGTTTCAAAAATAAATGTTAAAAATTATTTTTGCATGTAACTGGGGAAACATAAAATACTAAATTAAAAAAAGTCTCACAGCAGCAAGTACAGAAAAGTTCATCTGAGGAAAGTTAACAATGTGAGTGAGGGATGCATTGCCAAAGAAGGAATGATAAAGAAAGTTGTACTGAGCCTCAATGGAAGAAAAAGTATTCTAAAAAGGCAAAGCTAACAGGAGGAAGGGGTAGTTATATTCCAGATGTAGGTTACTACCCTTTTAAGATGTAAGTATTTTGACTGCTAAAGACAACAAAGAAAATACTTTTGCATGAAAGAGAAAAATAAAACTTCAGAAAAATATAAACTATTTTCCTTTTCACAGGTGAATAGTTTGGTGGCTGAAATGGGCAAAAATAGACCTTTTGTTTAATTAATAACTGCAAAAAATCCATTAGTAAAAAAGATTTTTCAAAAGGAATATAAGTAGCTTAATTGCCAAAAGGGTTAGAGAACAGAATTTCACAAAAAAAATAAGGTTTAAATGTCATTTTAAAGAATGGAAGTGATGTCTCTATTGTAGGTCGATAGTTTAATGATTGAAAAGTGCAGAAAAAGTATTTCTAGTAGAAATTTATAAAACATAAATGTGAAGAAGTAGCTTTCAAAAACAGAATATTATGGGGCTGATTTGAAGACTGAGAAAACAGTAAGACCATAGGGCATTGTAGTTCCTCAGCTCATTGACATGAAACTATTTTTAAGTTTATTCATATAAAAAGATAAAGAAAATAACTTCATAACAAATAACTTCATTAAGTTTATTCATATAAAAAGATAAAGAAAAGACTAAGGAATGATTAGGTCATGACTTGGTGTTATAACTAAGAGATAAAGGAAATTCATTCATTTTTTTAACATTAGAAGGGAAAAAGAAGGCATTGACTTGAGAAAGTAAAACTGGTGGTGAAAAAATTTGGCTGGAGTGGCTAAGCATGAGAAAGAAAGAAAAATTCTTCAAGGGGCAGAAAAAGTTAGCACTAATAGAGATTTTGTGAAGTAACTGGTAGCTGGAGAGTTAGCTGACAAGGATTCAATTGTGTATTCCTGATAGGCTGAAAAAATCTCAATCTTTTTGGAAGACAATGGAGCTGTCTTATAACACCATTGTATGTTGTCAAGGAGGTGAAGATTCTCAGATGCATTAGAAGAAAAATCAAAAAGAAGGAATACAGGCTTTGCAGTTGATTTATTTTCAGGTCAGCTGAGTGAAAATTGATTGGACAAAATCCTGGTGAGTGAAAAGCCAGCTTAGATTGTCTCCATGTCCAGGAAGTGGCAGGCTAATGAGCTTTGCAATTTTCTGCCTAAAGGGAACTGTTAACCAATTCAATAGAGTAACATTTTCCAAGATGATTGTTGTGACTTATCCATGCCTCTTCAGTTCACCAGTAGAAGAAAGAGATTTGTCCAGCATGAGAGATGTAAGAATCAGAATGAAAGAAGAATAAAAATAGGTTCACGTGGCACATCTATTCTGATACCATCCTATAAATAAATAACATGAAGTAGGAAGTTCAGAGTAGTAAGCTATCCCAAATATATGTTGTTTCTTTTCCTTTCATGTGTTTCCTTGTCAAGTTTATGTATATGATTACTCTCATTTCAATATTAACTGTATTTGGTGGGAATATGTGACCTGGGTTTATGTATGAACTGGCTATTCCTACATTTGCTTATTTTGAGTACCTGTGACATATTGATAATTATTGGTTTTGCCTTGTTAAATGCTTATATGTCCTTATTTTGAGGATCTAGTTTTGTATAATAACAAGTAGGGGACTGAAAGTGATACTGATGAATAAGATGAGTGGTTTTGGGTCACAGTCCCTGGGGAAAAGGAGCATTAGCACACGAGAGTATTAAGCTTCATAGGAACAAGACCCTGGTTACAGTTCCAGGGCAGAAAAGAATGCTTGTGATCACTCACAGACCAGAGCACAGAGTAGAAGAGAACTTACCTCTTCTCTTCTTATATCACACCACTTGGAAAAACTAAAAACTTACAAAGTCCCAGAACTAGCTCTGAAAACAGAAATACAAAAAAAATCTTGAAGTATGGGATAGTGTCCCCTACATCCCAGGAGCAGAGCCCACCTTTAACGTAAAATTCAAAATCAACAAATAGACTAGAAAAATGAGCAAACAACAATAACAACAACAGAGCCTGATCATAGAGAGTAACGATGGTAACGGAAGGTCAAAACACACTCAGAAGAAGACAACAAAGTTAAAACACCTACATGCAGAGTCGAAAAGAAAAATGAGTTGGCCTCAGGCCAAAAAAAGAAATACTAATTCCTGGAGGAGATCAAAATAGGTTTTAAAAATCAAATAAGTGAGATATAGAAAAACTGGGGAAATGACAGTAAAGCAAGAAAATCATAAAAAAAAGTTGACAGCTTGATAAAGGAAACACAGAAATCACTAAAATAAGAAGAAGAACAAGAACACCTAAAAAAACCAAGTAAGTCAAATGGTAAAAGGGACAGAAAAATTCATTGAATAGAAGGATTTCAAAAAAAATAGAATTGAGGAGTGGAGCCAAGATGATCAAGTAGAAAGACACATATACTCTAGTGCTTCCCCCATAGTACACAAAATACTTGTAAAAAATGACTCTCAACAAAGTCTAGTGCAGCAGAAGCCACAGAAGAGAGTGAAAGAGGTTTCCAGCCAAAGGTAACCTGGAAAGCCAACAAGAAAGGTGTATCTCACCAGAAACTGAGCAGAGTGAAGCCCAGCCCTGGCCACATGGCCCAAGAGAAACAGGACCAGAACAGGCCTCCAGAGCAGAATCCCCAGCAGGAAAAGTCACAGATACTTAACCCACAAGCTACAAAGAAAGCTCCAAAGGTCAGTGTGGGAGGGCTTTCCCAGCTGGGTGAGAGGGGTAGGGGTTCCTCCAGCAATAGCCCCAGGAAATGGCAGAGGCAGTGGGCAGCAGACTGCAGGGAGCTACACTGGCTGGGAAACAACCTGTGTCCATTGTCCAGGCAGTTCATCTTAAAGCCTAGGGCAGTAGGGAGAAGCTGATCTAAACAGCCTCAAAGCCCTACCCCCACCCAAAGCCCAGGGAACCTAGCAGCTGAGTTGAATCTCTTAACAAAGGATTCAGAAATCAAGTAACTGAATGGGAAGATGCTCAATAAGGGAAAAAAAAAATAATACCATAGAAGGCTACTTTCTTGGTGAGCAGATGTCTTCTCCCATCCCTTCAGATGAGGAAGAACAAGGCTTACTTCAGAGGAAGATAAGACCCCTGCCTCCAGGACTTCCAAAGTGAACTTAAATTGAACTCAGGCTATGGAAGCACTTGAAAAGAGAGTTAGGAGCTTGCTAAAGGAGAACCAAAAAAATGCTGAGGAAAAAATAACACCTTTAAAAAGAGGCTAACCCAATTGAAAAAAAGAGGTCAAAAAGCCAATGAGAAGAAGCAGAATTAAAAAAGCAGAATTAGCCAAATGAAGGAGAAGGTTCAAAAGCTCACTGAAAAAGCTAGTTCTTTGAAAGAGAGAATTGAGTTCACGGAAATGAATGACATGAAATAAACCAAGTAGTTAAAAAACAAAGCCAAAAGTTTGAAAAGATAGAAGATAATGTGAAACATTTCATCAGAAAATCAA
This sequence comes from Potorous gilbertii, assembly GCA_028658325.1. NCBI lineage: Eukaryota > Metazoa > Chordata > Mammalia > Diprotodontia > Potoroidae > Potorous > Potorous gilbertii. The sequence continues at coordinate 6,128 of JAQQSK010015164.1, forward strand.
CTGACCTGGAAAATAGATCCAGGAGAGACAAATTAAAAATTGTGGGACTACCTGAAAGCCAATATCAACAAAAGACCCTAGACATTATCTTTCATGAAATTATCAAGGAAAACTGTGCAAATATGCTAGAACCAGAGGCCAAAATAGATATTGAAAGAACCCAGTGATCACCTCCTGAAAGAGACTCAAAAAGAGAAACTCCTAGGAATATTATGGCCAAATTTCAGAGTTCCAAAGTCAAGGAGAAAATACTGCACACAGATAAAAAGAAACAATTCAAGTATTGTGGAAATACAATCAGGACAATACACGATCTGGCAGTTTCAACATTAAGGATGGAGAGTTTGGAATAAGATATTCCAGAAGTCAAAGGAACTGGGATTAAAATCAAGAATCACCTACCCAGCAAAACTGAGTCTAGTACTTGAAGGGGATAAATTATCATTCAATGATATAGAGGACTTCCAAGCATTCATGATGAAAAGACCAGAACTGAAGAGAAAGTTTGACTTTCAAACACAAGAATCAAGAGAAGTATGAAAAGGTAAACAGAAAAGAGAAATCATAAAAGACTTTCTAAAGCTGAACTGTTTACATTCCTACATGGAAAGAAACTATTTATAACTCTTGAGACTTTTCTCAGTATTTGGGGTGGTGGAGGGATTGTACACACACACACACACACACACACACACACACACATAGACAGAGAGTATAGGCTGTGTTGAATCAGAAGAGATGATATCCACAAAAAGTAATAAAATAAAAATTGAGGGATGAGGGAGCAAAATACTGGAAGGAGAAAGGAAGAAATGGAATGGGGCAGACTATAACTCATAAAAGAGATAAAGAAAAATCTTGTTCAATGAAGGAGAAAAAGGAGAAGGGGAGAGGGGAAAAGTGAAGCTACTCTCTCCACATATGACTTAAAGAGGGAATAACATGCTCAGTAATTTGGTATGAAAATCTATCTTATACTACAGGAAAGTAAGGGAGGAGGCAACAAGTGGGGTGAGGGGAATACTAGAAGGGAGGGCAAATGGGAGAAGGGAGTAACTGGAAATAAACACTTTTGGGAAGGGACAAGGTCAAATAAGGGAATTAAAAAATAAGGAGGGATAGAATATGATAGAGGGCAATATAGTTAGTATTACACAACATGATTTAGTCTTTATTGAATTGCTTGCATTCTCAGTGGGGATGGGGAATAGAAATTTATGTTGCCCTACAAGAAAAGAGAGAAGATGGGGATGAGGGAAGGGTGGGGTATGATAGGAGGGAGGTCTCATTGAGGGAAGGGGTAATTAAAATGCATGGTATTAGAGGGTAGGGAGAGGGGAGAGGTGGGGAGAAAAATTGGACATGTTACAAAGTGATGTAAAAGCAATTAGTACTAAAACAATTGATTGAATTAATTACTGAGACTAAATCACAGACATCTTTAGTTTGGGAAAAAGAATTTTAGTCTAAATTTCCTAAAGGCAGGTAACTTTGGGTAAAATTTGGCATTGATGGAAAAGTTAAAGTTTTAATGGTAAATTTGATTTTATGATTGTTATTTAAGCAGGAACTAGAACATGTATAGAAAGGCATGTAAGTCACTTAAGACTTGCCTTAAAAGATGTTCCTTAGCCGATGTGAACTTATAGTCATATTTGAAACCTGGTTATTGGAACTTGCTATTTTAAGATGCTATGGAACTATTAATTGACTTCTTTCAAGTCTAACTCAAAGTATGGATAGCAAGAAAAAATGGCAAAAGCCTCCAATCCATGCTGCCAATAAGCCTGTGAGATGCTAGTATGAACTAAAAAAGGTGACCTCATGGGAAAGGTGGGTTCCCTGCAATGTCCCTACTCTTAGTGACGCTTTCCTATAGTCAAAAGGTTTGTAAGCTTAATACCAAATCTATTAAATTATAGATTGCTGGTAGGGAACATCCGAGGTTAAGTCTAAAATTAAGCTATTAGACTTAGGACTTTAGACCAACAACAATAAGTTAGGGTCCTTTAATTCTTAGTAATAGTGTGGAGACAATTAGGTCAAGGGCTTATGAAGTTAGTGTACATAGTTATTATTTATGTCTCAGTTGGTTAATGTTAAAAAAAAATTCATTTGTGCTCTATATTATAAATGCTTTAAAAGAAATATCACCTGACCAAAAGTTGGAATTGTTTTATGTGATATGAACTGTGTTAAAAATGAAAAATTAAAAAAAAAATAAAAAGTAGAATTGACCACATGGGAAAATAAGTGCAAAACTTCACTGAAGGAAAGAACTCCTTAAAAAGTAGAAACAGCGAAAAAGAAGATACAAAAGCTCATAGAAGAAAATAATTCCTTAAAAATTAGAATTGGGCAAGTGGAAGCTAAAGACATCATGAGAAATCAATAAATAGGAAAACAAAATGAAAAAATAAAAAGAAACAGTACGTATGAAATATCTTATTAGAAAAAAATTGACCTGGAAAATAGATCCAGGAGAGTTAATTTAAGAATTATTGGACTACCTGAAACCAATGATCCAAAAGAGAGGCTAAAAATCATCTTTCAAAAATTATCAAGGAAAATTGCCCTGATATTTTTAGAACCGGAGGATAAAATAGAAATAAAAGGAATCTACTGATCACCTTCTGAAAGAGATCTCCAAATGAAAACTCCCAAGAATGTTATAGTCAAATTCCAGACTTCCTAGGTCGAGGAGAAAATATTGCAAGTGGTCAGCAAAAAACAATTCATATATTGCACAATTCCAGTCAGGATACACAAGATTTAGCATTTTCTATATTAAGGGACTGGAGGTCTTCAGGTATGATATTTTCAGAAGGCAAATGAGTTAGGATTACATTCTATCTAGCAAAACCAAGTATAATCCTTTGGGGAAAGGGAAGAAGAATGGACATTTCATGAACGAAAAGACTTTCAAGTATTCCTGGTGAAGAAAACAGAGCTGAAAAAAAATTTTCAAATAGAGAACTCAAGAAAAGCATAAGAAGGTAAACAGAAAAGAGAAAACATAATAAAATAAGGTTAAACATTTTTAAATTCCTGGGAATACATGGGAAGAATAATTGTAACTTCTAAAAACTCATCATTATTAGGGCAGTTAAAATAAGTATACGCAGACAAAGGGCAAGGATATGAGTTATTATGATGGGAAGATATCTAAAAATATACAATTAAGAGGTGAGAAAGTGGGATGCATTGAGAAAAGGAAGAAGGGAGAGGTAGAATGTAAGAAAGTGAGGCAAAATACAATAGAGGGGAAGCTGGAGTGGGGCAGAAGGGGACAATGTTTAAAACTTACTCTCAAAGAGAGAATCTTACCCTACAAGGGAAAGGCACAAGATAAGGAGGAATGGGGGGGGGTGAAGGTAAGATGGCAGAATAGAAAGATATACATTCTCTAGCTCTTCCCTAACAGCCCATAAAATACTTGTGAAAAATGACTCTAAACAAATTCTAGAGCAGCAGAAGCCACAAAACAACAGAGTGAAAGAGATTTCTAACCCAAATAAACCTGGAAGACTAACAGGAAAGGTATATTTCATGGAGTGTGGAATCAAGCAAAGTGCAGCCCTGCATGGCCCACATGGTATGGTGTAGCAGGGACAGGACCTGGAACAGGCCTTGGGGATGGAATCTCCAGCAGCAGCAGAGGCTCAGATCCCTCAATCCACAATCACAAAAGACAGCTTCAAAGATCAGTGAGAAAGCTTTTTCAACTGGCTGACAAGGAAGAAGGGTCCACCCCTAAGGAGGTGTCAGCAGCAGCATCTATTTTTGAAGCTCTCTGCCTAAAGACCCTGGGGGTATTGAGTTGCTGAACTTGATCTCAGCCCTGAGTGGAGCTGCTGGAGGCTCTGGAAAAGGAATTCCACTTGCAGATCCTGGGTGGAAAAGCTTCAGTAGCTCCCAAAGCAGTGGGCAGACCAGGAGAAGAGTAAACACCTTGGAGGAACAGAGAACTGACAGGATCCAAGAGTATATCCCCCTTTTGACAAAGGACTCAAAAGTCAAGTAACTGGCTGGGAAAATGCCCAAAAAAGTGAAAAAAATAAGACTATAGAAGGATATTTTCTTGGTGAACAGGTATTTCCTTCCATCCTTTCATATGAGGAAGAACAAAGCTTACCATCAGAGGCCTCCAAAATAAATACACAGTGGTCTCAGGCCATGGAAGAGCTCAAAAAGGGTTTTGAAAATCAAGTAAGAGAGGTGTAGGAAAAATTAAATGAGAGAGATGCAAGAAAAGCATGAAAAAAGAGTCAATAGCTTGCTAAAGGAGACCTAAAAAATGCTGAAGAAAATAACACCTTTAAAAATAGGTTAATTCAATTGGCAAAAGAAGTCCAAAAAGCCAACGAGGAGAAGAATGCTTTAAAAAGCAGAATTAGCCAAATGGAAAAGGAGGTTCAAAAGCTCACTGAGGAAATAGTTCTTTAAAAATTAGATTGGAGGGGCGGAGCCAAGAGGGCGGAGTAGAAAGACTCACCTATGCTAGGTCCGAACCCACAGCCCATAGATTTCCTGTAAAAAGAACTCCTGACAAATTCTGGAACAGTGGAAGCCGCGCAGCAACACAGTGAAGGAGATTTCCGTTGCAGAGAGCCCTGAAGAACCGACCACAAAGGTGCCCCGGGACGGAGCGGAGCCCTGCCCGGCAGAGCGCTCCCCTCCCCCGCCCCGGCCACGCGGCACTGAGAGGAGCCAGCAGAGCCCAGCAGGCGGCAGGGACCTGGATC
>JAQQSK010015165.1:0-10872 GCA_028658325.1 Potorous gilbertii
TAGGTCTAAAACCAAGAATCACCTACCCAGCAAAACTGAGTATAATACTTCAGGGGAAAATATGGTCTTTCAATGAAACTGAGGACTTTCAAGCATTCTTGATGAAAAGACCAGAGCTGAAAAGAAAATTTGACTTTCAAATACATATAGGTACTTTTCCCTTTCCTTTGATCTGTTTGAGACACAGGCATAGAAGTGGTATTGCTGGTTCAAAAGGTATATACAATTTTATAGCCCTTCGTGTCTACTTCTAAATTATTCTCCTGATTGATTGAACCACTTTCCAATTCCACCAACTTTATTAGTATACCTATCCCCCACCTCCCCAGCCCAGGCATTTATCATTTCTGATAGAAATGAGGTGGTACTTTGGAGTTCTTTTGATTCACACTTCTCTAATCAATTGTGATTTAGAACATTTTTTCATATGACTATAGATAGTTTTGATTTCTTTTTTTGAAAACTGTCTGTTTACATCTGTTGGTCATTTGTCAACTGGGAAATTTCTCTCATTTTTATGAATTTACCTCAGTTTTCTATGTATTTGAGAAATAAATTCTTTATCAAAGCAATTTGCTATAAAAAGTTTGATATTGCTTCAGTGACTATAATACCTTTTATGAAAATGTAGTTTCTCTGATTAATCTCTCTTAATTAGTTTGATTTTTGCTCTGATCATGATTGCTACACCGTGTTTTTTTTAACTTCAACTGGAGTATGGATTTTGCTCCAGTACTTTATTTTAAATCTGTGTGTGTTTCTCTTTCAAGTGTATCTCTTTTAAGCAACATATTGTAGAATTCTTTTTGCCAATATTTCTGCTATTTACTTCTGTTTTATGGGTGAACTCTTTCTATTCACATTCACAGTTATGTTTACTATATATTTACCTCCACTGTATTTTCTTCTGTTTTTTCTTCTCTTTTTGTCCTATCCCTCCTCCAAAGTATGTTTTGCTTCTGATCACAGCTTCCCTTAATCTACCCTCCATTTTATCATTTCCTCTGCTCATATGGTTGTCCCCTTCCCCTTCTATTTTCCTATTTGGTAAAATGCATTTTTATATACAACTGGATATGTATATTTGTATATTCTTCCCAATTCCAATCACTTCCAATGGGAGTATAATTTAAGCACTGCCACCCATACCTTCCATCTCTCCTTCACTATAAAAGCTCTTCCTTGCACATCTCTTTAATACGAGGAAATTTCCCCATTCCATCTCTCCATTGCTCCTTCTAGTGCATCATTTTTTCTCTTCCTTTCACTGTTTTAAGATCATTCCATCATAACTGACTCATACTCACATCCTCTATGTAGACTTATTTTAACTGCCTGAAGAATGATAAAATTCTTAGAATTATATGCATTGTCTTCTCACATAGGAATATAAACAGTTTAACTTTATTAAGTCCTTTAGATTTACTCTTTCATGTTGAACTTTTTATCACTCTCTTGAGCTTGTATTTGAAAGTCAAATTTTCTATTCAGTTCTATTCTTTTTCTTAAAATCAGGAATGTTTAAAAATCATTTCTTTTATTGAATTTGTTCTTCAAAAAATTGTACCCAATTTTGCTGGGTAGCTTTTTCTTGGTTTTAATCTTAGGTCTTTTGACTTCTATTATTTTCTAAGTCCTCCCTCCACTCATTTAATGGGTAAGCTGCTAAATCTTACATGATTTGACCAAGGTTCCATAACATTTGAATTGTTTATTTTTGGCTGTTCGTAATATCTTCTCCTTGACCTGAGAGTTCTTGAATTTGGCTATAATACTTCTAGGAGCTTTCATTTGGGAATCTGTTTCAAGAGGTGGTGACTATATTTATTTTTTCAATTTTTTATACTACTTTCTGGATCTAAGATATTGGGGAAATTTTGCTTTGTAAAGTTCTAAATATGTAAATGCTCTTTTTTATCATGGCTTTCAAGTAGTCTAATAATTCTTAATTATCTGTCCTAGAATATTTTCCAGGTCATTTATTTTTCGGATATGACATTTCATATTTTCTTCTGTTTTTTCCATGTTTTTGAATTTCTTGATGTGTCATGGAGTCATTAACTTCCACTCCCCTAATTCTAATGTTTAAGGAATAATTTCTTCAGGAAGTTGGTTGTATCTCTTTCACCATTTTGCCAACCTTACTTTACTTTTTAAAGAGTCTTGTTAGTGAATTTTGGGCCTCTTTCCCCATTTAGTCAATTCTGTTTTCAGTAGTTTGTTTGTACCTCTTTTACTAAGTTGTTTACTCTCTTTTCATAATTCTCTTGCATTAATCTCATTTCTTTTCACAATTTTTCCTCTACCATTTTTATCTCTTTTTTTAATTTTTTCAGTAATTTTTTTTGGGCTTAGGTTCAATTAGCATTATCCTTTGTGGCTTATTTTTCACACTGTTGTCTTTTTCTGAGTTTATATCTTGGTCTTCTGTGCTACCACAGTAGTTTTCTAAGGTTAAATTTTTTGTTTGTTTATTTTATCATTTTTCCAACCTTTTTCTTGATTTTGAACTTAATGCTTAAAATGAGTTTTACTGATCTGGTGGTGGGGAGGCACTGTCCCAAGCTCACCTTTTTCAAGATACTATTTCCAGAGCAAGTTCTGTGAGCATGAAAGATTTCAGTGGTTGCAAGATGACTTGATCTGGTAAGAGGTGTGGTAACTGCTCTCCTACAGCCATGAACTAACTAATACTCTTCTTGGCCCTGGAAGTATGACCATATCCCACACTATCCTGTATCCTCAACAGGTAGTGCTCCTTTCTTCCTTGAACTTGTGATCATGGGGGAACCAAGATGGCAGAGTGATCTGTAACTTTTATCTCTTTCCCCCTGTTGACTTTGACAAGCCAAGAGACTATCTTCCCAGGGAAAAATCTTGGAACAGTGGGAGCAACAGAAAGAATAAACAGTTTCTAAGCCCATGAGGCTAGGAAAATCACTAAGGAGGATCCCTCTTGCTGTGGCTGAAGGGGAACAGTGTAGGACCAGATCTGTGCCAGACAGCCACACTTCAGCAAACTGGGAGAAGATCCTGAGTCCCAGCGGGGTGAAAGCCACAACCACCAACAGCAGGACCCCAGGCTTGCCACAGTACCCCAAGAGAATCAGGAAGACACTAAAACAGACTGATCACCAACCACTGAGCTTGCTTATTCTGTAGCTTAGCAGAGGAGATTTCCTGTGGCTAGACCATCCTCCCCCACACTCAATGAACTAGCTCCAGGGTACCTGGAGGGAAATCCAAAAAGACCTCACCTGGTCTTTTCTTTCCAACACCAACCAGCTCGGCACCAGATAAACTGCAGCCTGTTAGCTTCTAATTGAAAGAACCAGAGGTCACAACAGACAAGACTTCAAGTTTTAGGAACAAGAACCATGAAACAGAACCCCCTGTGCCCCAGATGCAGAGATCTACTTTAAAAGCCAGAAAAAGGGTGAATATCACAAGTAAAGAGCAAATCAGGAAAGACCACAGAATCTTTCTATGGGGACAAGAACCAAAACACAAATACCAAAGAGGTCAGCATTGAGACTCTACACCCATCTGAAACTTTAGAAAGGAATGTGAACTACTCTGAAGCAAAAAGAGCCTTCTTGGAAGAGCTCAGGAAGGATTTTAAAAGTCAAATCAGAGAAATATAAGAAAAACTGACAAATGACTTTAAAAATATGAAAAAAGAAATCAAAGAAGAATTTAAAAGGACAATTGAACAAATTGAAAAGGAAGCATAAAACCTAACTGGAGAAAATAACTCTTTAAAAGGAAACATTGGACAGATGGAGAAGGAGATGTGAAAGTTAACTGAAGAAAACAATTTGATAAAAAGTAGAATTGGACAAGTAGAAGCTAATGAATCTATGAGACATCAAGAATCAGTCAAACAGAATCTAAAGAAGGAAAAGATAAAAGAAAATGTAAAATATCTAACTGGAAGACAACTGACCTGGAAAATAGATCTAGGAGAGAAAATCTAAGGATTGCAGATCATCCGGAAAGCCATGATTAAAAAAAGAGCATGGGCAATATCATCCAAGAAATCATCAAGGAAAGATTACCCTAGATCCAGAGAGCAAAATAATCATTGAAGAAAAACTAAAAAACACCAAGGAATATTGGTGCCAAATTCCAGAACTATCAAGTGAAGAAGAAAATACATCAGGCAGCCGGAAAGAAACCATTTAAATATCAAGGAGTTCCAGTCAGGATCACACAGGACCTTGCAGTTTCTACATCAAAAGACTGAAAGAATTAGAATATGGTATTCCATAAGCCAAAGGAACTGCGACTGCAACCAAGGATTAATTACCCAACAAAGTTGAGCATAATATTTCAGGAAAGGAGTTGGACATTCAGTGAAATAAGGGATTTCCAGACCTTCCTGATGAAAAGGCCAGAACTCAGTAGAAAATTTGATCTTCAAATGCAGGTCTCAAAAGAAAAATAAAACAGTAAACAGGGGAAAAAACAAATAAAAGATTGTAACTCAATATGGGCAAACAGTTTACATTAATATAAGGGAAGATGATACTTGTTAATCTTGGGAATTGTATATTTATTATGATATATAAAAAGGGTATACATAGATAGAGGAAGTGGGTATAACCTAAACAATTTGATGATGACAAATGTGATTTAAGGGTTAGAAGGGATTGTAATTAGAGATGTGAAAAGGAGGAGGCAGAAAACAATAAATTACATCACAGGAAGAGGCACAAAAATATATTACAGTAGAGGGAAAGAGGAGAGGAAGATGAGAATTGTTTGAAAGGTACTCTTATCTGATTGAATCAAGGAGGGAACAACAAACTCAGTTAAGCATAGAAAGACAATTATAGGCAGTAGGATGCTAAGGAGGAAAAAAGGGAGGGGAGAATAAAAGGGAGGGAAGAAGCAGTAAGGGGAAAGGGGATTAAAAGGGAGCATAGCTGAAAGAAGGGAGGGAAGACTGAAGGAGGCAGTGGTCAAAAATTAAAACTCTGTTCTGGAAAGGAAGGGAGAAGGGAGAACTAAAAGCATAAGCAAGGGGGAAGAGGATGGAGGGAAAGACAGAGATAGTAGTCAAAACTGTGAATGTGAATGGGATGATCCCGCCCATAAAACAGAGACTGATAGCAGAATGGAATAAAAATCATAATCCAACAATATGTTGTTTATAAGAAACACACATGAAATGGGGGGACACACAAAAGATAAAATGTTGGAGCAAAATGTATTGTGCTTCATCTCATGTAAAAGAAGCAAGGGTAGCAATTCTAATCTCAGATAAAGCAAAAGCAGTAATAGATATAATCAAAAGAGATAAAGATGGAAACTATATCCTGCTAAAAGGCAACATAGACAACAAAGCAACTTAATTACTCAAAATATATGTTCCAAGTGTGATAGCATCCAAATTCTTGGCGAATAAGTTAAGGGAGTTACAGGAAGAAATAAATAGCAGTAATATAGTACTGGGATGTCTCAACCTCCCCCTCTCTGAACTTGATAAATCTAACCTCAAAATAAACAAGAAAGAAATTAAAGAGGTAAATAAAACTATGGATAAGGTAGATATTATAGAGCTCTGGATAAATTTGAATGGAGATAGAAAGAAATATACCTTTTTCTCAGTGGCACATGGCACATATACAAAAACTGACCACATAGTAGGCCATAAAAAATCTCACAATTCAGTGCAGAAAGGCAGAGATAGACAATGCATCCTTCTCAGTTCATAATGTAATACAAATTATATGTAATCAAAGGCCATGGAAATACAAACCAAAAATTAATTGGAAACTAAACAATCTAATCCTAAGGAATGAGTCAGTTAAACAACAAATTATAGAAATAATCAACAATTTCATTCAAGAGACTGACAATAATGAGACAACCTACCCAACCTTATGGGATACTGTAAAAACAGTTCTTAGGGGAAGTTATATCTTTGGATGCCCACATGAATAAAATAGAGAAGGAGGAGATCAATGAATTGGGCATTTAGTTGAAAAAACTCAAAAAAGAACAAATTGAACCCCAAGTAAATACTAAATTAGAAATACTGAAATCCAAAATAAAGATTAATAAAATTGAAATTAAGAGAACTATTGAACAAATAAATAATACTAAGAATTGGTTTTATGGAAAAAAACAATAAAACTGATAAGGCTTTGATCAATTATATTTAAAATAAGAAAGAAGAAAAGCAAATTACCAATATCAAAAATGAAAAGGGTGAACTCACCTCCAATGAGGAGAAAATTAAAATAATAATTAGAAATTACTTTGCCCAAGTCTATGCCCATCAACAATGTAAATGATATGGATGATTATTTTTAAAAAATTGCCAAGATTAACAGAGGAGGAAGTTGAGTACTTAAATAACTCCATCTCAGAAAAAGAAATTGACCAAACCATTAATGAATTCCGCAAGAAATATCTCTATGACCAGATGGATTTACAAGTAAATTCTATCAAACACATTAAAGAACAGCAAATTACAATATTATATAGATGCTTTGAGAAAATTGAGGAAGAAGGAGTGCTACTAAATTCTTTTAATGATACAAATACGATTCAGATACCTAAACCAGGAAGAGCCAAAATAGAGAAAGAAAGTTATAGAGTAATTTCTCTAATGAATATAGATGCAAAAGTTTTAAATAAGATATTAGCAAAAAGAATACAGCAACTTATCATGAGAATAATACATTATGGTCAGGTAGGATTTATGCCAGGAATGCAGGGCTCATTCAATATTAGAAAAATGATTAGCATTATTAATCATATCGATAACAAAATTAACAGAAACCACATGATTTTCTCAATAGATGCAGAGAAAGTTTTTGATGAAATTTAACACCCATTCCTATTGAAAACACTGGAAAGCATTGGAATAAATGGAATTTTTTAAAAAATAATAAGCAGTACCTATATAAAACCATCAGCAAGCATTATATGAAATGGGGACAAGCTAGATGCATTTCCAGTAAGATCAGGGGTGAAACAAGGATATCCTTTATCACCACTGTTATTCAATATGGGGTTAGAAATGTTAGCTATAGCAATGAGAATAAAAAGAAATTGAAGGAATTAGAATAGGCAAAGAAGAAACTAAGTTATCATTCCTTGCAGATGATATGGTGATATATTTAGAGAATCCCAGGGAATAAAGTACAAAACTACTTGAAATAATATACAATTTTGGCAAAGTTGCAGGTTATGAAATAAACCCAGATAAATCATCTGCATTTCTATATGTTACTAACAAAGCCCAACAGCAAGAGATAGAAAGAGAAATGCCATTTAAAGCTATGGTAGACACCATGAAATATCTGGGAGTCTACCTGCCAAAACAAACTCAGGGATTATATGAACACAATTTCAAAACACTTTTCACAAAATAAAGTCAGATTTAAGTGGAAAAGCATCAGTTGCTCATAGATAGTTCAAGCTAATATAATAACAATGATAATTCTACCTAAATTAATATACTTATTCAGTGTCATTCCAATCAAACTACCAGATAATTATTTTCTAGAGCTAGAAAAAAATAATATCAAAATTCATCTGGAAGAAGAAAAGATCCAGAATATTAGGCGAACTAATGAAAAGAAATCCTAGGGAAGGTAGCCTGGCCCTACCAGGTCTCAAATTTTATTATAAAGCCTTAGTCATCAAAACCAGTTGGTACTGGCTAAGAAACAGAGGGGTAGACCAGTGGAATATATTAGGTATTGAAGACAGAGTAGTCAATGAATATAGCAGCTTACTGTTTGATACATGCAAGGATCCCAGCTACTAGGATAAGAACTGTTTGAAAAAAAATTGCTGGGAAAACTGCATAACAATGGGGCAAAAACTGGATAACAATGGGGTGGAGACTGGGCATAGACTAAAGCCTGACACCATATACAAGAACAAACTCCAATAGGTTGCATGATCTAGGTATAAAGATTCATACTACAAACAAATTAGGGGAGCAAGGAACAGAGTATTGGTCAGATTTATGGAGAACGGAGGAATTTACGACCAAACAAGACATAGAGAACATTATGAAGTGCAAAATGGATAATTTTGATTACATTAAATTGAAAAGTTTTTGCACAAGCAAACCCAATGCATCCAAGATTACGAGGGATGCAGAAAACTGAGAAAGAATTATTGCAACTTGTGTTTGTGATAAAGGCCTCATTTCTAAAACATATAGGGAACTGAGACAAATGTGCTAGAATACAAGTCATTTCCCAATTGACCAATGGTCAAAGGATATGAACAAAGAATTGTCAGAGGAAGAAATTATATGAAAAAATGCTTTATATCACTATTAATCAGTGAGATGCAAATCAAAACAACTCTGAGGTACCACATCACAACTATCAGACTGGCTAACATGACAAAAGAGGAAGATCATAAATTCTGGAGAAAATGTAGGAGAGTTGGAATACTAATTCATTGCTGGTGGAGCTATGAGCTTATCCAATCATTCTGGAGAGCAAATTGAAAGTATGCCCAAAGGGCTACAAAATTGTGCATACCATTTGACCCAGAAATATCACTTCTGAGACTATCCCAAAGAGATCACAGAAATGTGAAAGGGTCCCACATGTACAAAAATATTTATAGCAGCTCTCTTTGTGGTGATCAAAACCTGTAAATCAAAGGTATGCCCATCAATTGGAGAGTGACCAAGCAAGTAGTGGTATATGCACTATTGTGCTATGAGAAACAATGAACAGGAAGACTTCAGAGAAGCCTGGAAAGACTTATATTAACTGATGCTGAGTGAAAGGAGCAGAACTAGCAGCAACCACAATGTGCCAGGAATTTTTCTGGTTGACTTAGTACTTCATTGAAATGCACAGACTTAAAAAAATTTCCAATAGACTTTTGAGGTAAAATGTCTTCCACATCCAAAGAAGGAAATATGGAATTGGATCACAGATAGAACTAGACTATTTTCTTTTGCATCATGTTTTGTTTTGTTTTATTTTATGGTTTCTCCCATTCATTCTAATTCTTCTATGTAATATGTATTTAATAGGAATATACATGTAGAACCTATACAAGATTGTGCACCATCTCAGGGAGGGTTTGGGGAGGGAGGAAGGAGTAAGGGTGAGGGAGAGGAAAAAAGATCTAAGGTATATGGAAATGATTTTAGAACACTGAAAACAAATAAAACAATTTAAAAAGATAAGAAACTGTGATCAGGGCCCCTACTCCCTTTTGACCAAGCACAAGCACTCTTCTCTTTCCTGAAATTGTAACTCAGCACTGCATATTGGCAATTCAATAGCCAATCTTCATTGGCTGTAGTCATTACTGGCAAATGTTCCCTTAAATCTCTTTCTAAGCTGTTTTCTGATCCATTTCCTGTCTCTGAGTTGTGTCCACTCTTGCAGCCACCTCCAAAGTCCCTTACTGCTAATGGTTCTGTGCACATTGGTGACAGCACTGATGTCACAGATCTGTCCTCCTGACCTTCTACATTGACTTAGACTGAAAAAGAAATCTCAGTCTGACCATTTGTTGACTCTATCATTCCAAAATCTGTTTTTAGGATTTATTTTAAAGTCATTTGGAAGGGAATTGTTGGAGAGATCAACTGGTTTGCTGCCTACACTCCATCGTCTTGGCTTTCTATCTAACTATGCATTTATATAAAGCACTTATTAGGGGAGGAGCCAAGATGGCAGAGTAGAAAGATTCACATATGCTAACTCTGAACCCACAGTCCATAAATTAGCTATAAAGCGGAACTCTCAACAAATTCTGGAGCAGTGGAAGCTGCACAACAACAGAATGGAGGAGATTTCTGTTCCAGAGAAACATGAAAAACTGACACCAAAGGTCCATCATACACTGGACCCAGAGCAGGGCCCAACCCTGCCTTGGCCATGCAGCACAGAGAGGAGGAGATCCAAGCAGTCTTCAGGGCCTGAATCTCCAGCAGCCAGGCAGGTCTGTCAACCCACAGGTCAGTGAGAGAGACTTCTGGGCTGGCTGAGAGGGTAGTGGGGTATCTCCATAACTCAGGCCCCCTTGGGAGGCAAAGGCAGAGACAACAGCAGACAGGGGCTCCCGAAGCTGGCAGGGGCTCCAATTCATTGTTGAAGGTCTCCACATAAACCCTGTGAGGGAACTGAGCCCTGTGAGGTGGCACTGCCCCAACTTGAGCAGCAGAACTTAATCTCACATTGAATAGCAGCCCTGCCCCCGCTGGAAGCCCTGAGGTGGGGGAGCAGTATTTGAATTTCAGACCCTAAGCACTAGCTGGGCAGATCTGGAGGCAAGGAGGGTATGGAAAGGAATCTCAGAAGTCAAGTAACTGGCTGGGAAAATGCCCAGAAAAGCAAAAAGAATTAAGACCATAGAAGGTTACTTTCTTGGTGAACAGATACTTCCTCCTCTCCTTTTGGGTGAGGAAGAACAATGCTTACCATTAGGTAAAGACATAGAAGTCAAGGCCTCTGTATCTCAAACATCGAAAAGAGATATTCAATGTGTTCAGGTCGTAGAAGAGGTAAAAAAGGATTTTGAAAATCCTGTTAGACAGGTGGAGGAAAAACTGGGAAGAGAAATGAGAGAGATACAAGAAAATCATGAAAAGCAGGTCAACATCTTGCTAAAGGAGACCCAAAAAAATGCTGAAGAAAACAACACTTTGAAAAAATAGGCTAACTCAATTGGCAAAAGAGGTTCAAAAAGCCAATGAGGAGAAGAATGCTTTCAAAAGCAGAACTAGCCAAGTGGAAAAAGAGATGCAAAAGCTCATTGAAGAAAATAGCTCTCTCAAAATTAGAATGGAACAGATGGAGACTAATGACTTTATGAGAAACCAAGAAATCACAAAACAAAACCAAAAGAATGACAAAATGGAAGAGAATG